>OY978223.1:605000-777500 GCA_963854785.1 Vaccinium vitis-idaea | reverse complement strand
CTAGGGCACCCAAATACCTTGGGCCGGCCCTGATCACAACTCGAATTACATCAAACAATGGACGGTTCGGATAATTTTAAAGAGGTGAGATCTCTGCCGTTGATGCATGAAATAGACGGCCGGATGGTGTCGGCACTCCTGTTGACCCAATTCCTCAATAAGATCCATGAATATTACTAGTTTCTTTGGTGTAATAAATTACTATCTTGAATTAGAGATGATTAAGACTTTTGTCGCTCATTGGTACTCAAAATTTGGCATTTTTTTTTATAATAATTATGTTCTTTGGGTCATCTTTACTAAAAAATTGGCATTGTATTGAGTTAATATTGTAAACTCACAAACGTTAATCAAGAAAAAGTCACTACATTAATGGCTTTATTAAAAGCATTTTCTTCCTTCCCTTACCTTACAACCACACCAGAGAAGTATTAATGTCCCTCTCAGAATACAACCTTACAACGCCATATTTATTGCAAAATTAATTCTCATTTTCTAGGCAACCATCTCAACTTCCGTGCCACCAAAAAGACAAAACACAAAATATAACGATTTTATTGGGCTGGTTGTTGCGATTTGCGATAAAACAGCTCCCGATTTTGGTTCCATTTCCATTTGTTTCATTATCGTCGTCGTCGTCGTCTTCTTCTTCTTCTTCCCTCTTTCTATTGTTTCGGAGACCTTTTTTCAAGGTCTCACTGACACAACAAACAATCCAAAAAGCAAACGAAACCAATGAAGTTTGATTCCAAAAACAACCCCCCATTTTCGTTTTCATCATTATCCCACAAGCACAATCATGTTTTTGTGAAGTTTGCTGTGTTGTCTCTCCTTTTGGGTCTGGGTTTTCGCCTCTTTGTTTATAACCCTATTCAGTTTCCTTCCGAAACTCCTGACCCTTCTTCGCTTCTTGTGGAAAACGTGACATTTCAACCTCCGGCAGATACGTCACCGGTTTCAGGTGATTTACCGGTTGATGAAAGTCTTCCGGCTAGTGAAAACCTAACTTCTCCGAATGGTGAGTGAATTTTGTTAAATTCTGTCACTAATATGGCAATGCATCAAACTTAAATTGCACATCGTCTAGAGGTTGCATTTCGTCTTTTACAAGTTGGGGTTTTCCCTTTATTGTAATTTTTTGTTCCATAGTCCTGGTTTTGAGGATTGGCTCCTATACTGTGAAATTGACAATGTTAACAAAGGTTTTCTTTCTTTTTTATTGCTGGAAAGTGGAATGCCCAAGTTTTTCTTTCTATTTTTTGCCTCCCAAACTTGTTAGTACTATTTCAACCTGATCACATATCTGTTTAATTCTGTATTTTCAATATTTTGGCTGAGGGAAAGGTTGAGAGAAGTATTGGAGAATCCTGTTTCTTTGTGCTTAACATTGTTTCAATTGTTGGGTATTGAAGTTATTGCTCTGAATACCAGTTTCACATGGTAGCCCTCTGAATACCAGTTTCACATGGTAGCCTACACAGAGGGATAGATTTTCTTTTTGGTTGGTACTTGGTAGTGTTCTAATCTTAATATGATTATGCCCAAATGACATCTTTGCATAATCCATGGCTTTGTACCCCTTAATCTTTTCTCTTTCTCCCTGAATCCATTAAAGATCAAATCAACTGATATTATTTTCTTGTGCAAAATCTTGTTCTCGTTTATGGTCAATCAACTGATATTCTTATCTTTTGCATATTCTAGTTCCCGTTTGTGATAAGATCAACTGATATTTTTTCCTTTTTTTGTTGGAAAATCTAGTCACAGAAAAATGCGATATATTTACGGGACAATGGGTGCCAGATTCCTCTGGTCCATATTACACTAGTGAGACTTGCCAATACGTTGAAACTCCTCAGAACTGTATGAAAAACGGTCGCCCAGATTCAGGTTATATTTACTGGAGGTGGCAGCCCAGTGACTGTGAGTTACCTAAGTTTGATCCACAGAGATTTCTTGATTTTATGAGGAATAAGTCATTTGCTTTCATCGGGGATTCAATTTCACGTAATCACGTGCAGTCATTGCTTTGCACTCTCTCACAGGTAACATGTCTAAATCTCCCCAAGACCAAACACATTCAAAGTGATTTGGAGTAGCTGCTAAATTCTCCATTTTGCTGTTTGGTTTTGCTACTTGTTGATTTTGTTTTTCCTTTCCATTTTTTACTGATGATTGCAAACATTTACTGACAACGTCCAATCTGCAATGTGTATGGAAGAGAAATTTGTGTTGCTTAATTGGTTCCTTGAAAGTTTGAATACTTTTCCACTTATTTTGGTGAGAGTGAGACTAATACAGAAAGAAACACTTATAGATATACAAGCAGCTCAATACCAAATCCAAGAGGGAGCACAAACAAGAAAACCCAGAAGTCCCAACTGTAACTTTAATAGGAAACAGGATCAAACCCTAGACCAAAAACCTTAATCTCTCCCGCTACCCTGTCAATCTAGGAGTGAAATAGAGACTGAAAGGAGCCTCTCACAATCTGAGCTAACGAAATCATGGATCCTTTTTTTTGAAGATTTGGGCTTGACTACTTTTTCGGTCTTAGCTTGATAGAATGATTCCATGGACTAACTTTTCATTCTCTCAATCTAGATAGACCAGAAATTGATCTGTAGCAGTACATGGTGGGCAGGCAAATGATAGTTACTTGCTACTGACTTGTGAACTTGTGCGCACGGTTCCAGCATTTTTTATAGTGGATGATTGAAGTTGACCACCTTGTTTTAAGTGGTTCAGTTGTCACTCTCAAAAGTTAAAAATTTTGTATTTCTCTAGTATTTTAGTTAGGGATGATTCACATGGTTGTTGCCTGGTCTGTGTTTATAATAATTTAGCTTGTAGTATAGATTACGTGTGAGAACTCAATGCCAATTAAACACTTCTTGTCATCAATGTGTATCCGATCCAATCCTTTTGCAAAACAAGAACGTACAACAGCTTAATGTGCACTGTTCTTGGGAATTATATTTAGTTATTTACCACCTCGTCTGATGTTAAATTTCTCTGTTAGAAAAATAGATTGGTCTCGGGTTCGCTGGGTTCTTTAGGAATTTCCATATCAAGATAATTCGACAAGGTCCTAGTTGCAACTTCTCTTTCTCAAATAGAGTAGTTATTCGATCGTGAAATGAAATCTGTGTCCATCTGGTGCTGAGTTCTACCTTGAGAAGTAAATTCCATGAGTCTAGGGTTCTACCTTTTCGGGCAAGTACCGTGATTAGTTCCCATTATCACAATACTCGCTCGAAAAGTGCTGGGTGGTAAACCCATTACTACTTCGTAGCCAGAAACAGAAAGGAGAAAAAAAAAAACACTTCAAATAATTTTGAGAATACATTGAAAAGCAGAACGGTACTGATGAAGCAAGTTTTTCCACTTTTTTTTAGCAAAATCTCTTTACACTATACAGAAAGGTATTAATGAAAGTTGTTACTCGTAACTGATGAGCATATTATGCAGAAGTACGAGTGAAATGATCACACCCTGCAGCAATTTTGTATCTTTTTCTTCCATTTTCCCATCCTCCTTTCCCCTCACAAGAGTGACGCATCTAAGTTATTTTTCTGTTCAAAACCTAAAATTTCACTTCGGCAACGACACATGGTACAATTGCCTATGTTAGTTCCATCCCAGCTGAAGACTCCACAATACCCAGATCAAGGCATTGAGTTGGTCCCTTGTTTGGATATGCAAGGATCAACCGAAATCTGCCGGCTTTCATGTTTGTTTCATTTTTTCATATCACTATACTTTTTGCGTCATTCATCTAAGATTTGACCACATGGGTAATGCAATTGAAGGAATTTTACTGAATTTTAACTGCAGGTGGAAGAAGCCGTGCAGGTCTACCATGACAAGGAATACAGATCCAGAAGATGGCATTTTCCCTCGTACAACTTCACACTGTCAGTAATTTGGACTCCCTTCCTGCTAAAAGCAGCTATTTTTGAAGATATATATGGAGTTTCATCAGGTGAAATTCAACTTCATCTCGACAAACTCGATACACAATGGACTGAACAATACACAAATTTTGATTATGCGATAATTGCGGGTGGGAAATGGTTTCTCAAAACAGCAATATACTATGAAAACAACACGATCAAAGGCTGCCATTACTGCCCGGGTAAGAATTTAACAGAGTTAGGATTTGATCATGCCTATCGTAAAGCCCTACAGTTGATTTTTAACTTTTTTACAAGTTCAAACCACAAAGCACACGTATTATTTCGAACTACCACGCCGGATCATTTTGAGAATGGAGAGTGGTTTAGTGGGGGCTACTGCAATAGAACCGGGCCATTTAAAGAAGGCGAGGTTAATTTGACCGCTGTGGACACAACGTTACGAAATGTTGAGTTGGAAGAATTTGAGAAGGCAGTGGAAATAGGATCCACAAAGGGGGTGACTTTGAAGCTGATCGACACAACCCATCTTTCATTGTTGAGACCTGATGGGCACCCGGGAGTTTATCGGGAGTTCCAGCCGTTTGCCAAGGGTAAACACGGAAAACTTCAAAATGATTGTTTGCATTGGTGCTTGCCTGGGCCGATAGATTCCTGGAATGACTTGGTAATGCAAACATTGTTCAGTGGTTGAGAATTATGATTAAGATCTAAGAGAAACAACTCTTCTTGATCTGAAGCACTGAAAGGAAGAGGATCCCTGCCATCTCGAATAACAATGAGGGCAACTGTTTCGATATGGATTGAAGTTGAGCTTGCAAGAATGAAGCAGAAGACAAGAGAGTATACAACAAAGATATCATCACTTTGTGACAATTTTAATCGTTAGATTTTTTAGCATCATTGTAAACATGTCTATTTTCCAGTATAAGATTTCACGTAGAATTAGATTACACTTGGTGTAAGTGCAAGGATTCGATTACTCGCTGTAGAATCTGAACTTTTTGTTGCATCCTTGGCTGGATTATGTAATTAGTCTGATCATTTCTTGAGTGAAGAATTGACCTCAATCAAGTGGAGTAACTTCGATTGGAATGGAATTTTCTTCCCATTAGCGATTGGAAGAGGAAAGAGAGTGGAGTTGAATGTTATCTCAAGCTGTAATATACTCCAAGTGATAAACTAGAAGACATATCCCAATTGAATCAGATTATCACCATGGAGGTCAAAATTGGGCAATTAACTCAACAATCATGTAAAAATATGAAGCATAGCAGAAGATCCTGTAAACAAGGTCAACCACCATGTTCCCTTACGTACTCTACTGTGACTAAGTTCATAGAACTGCAGCCTAGAGTTTTCCTTGCTATTTCGTAAAACGCATCTTGAGTTCAGTTTGTGTTTGTCTGAAAGACTCCTCCTGAATCAAAACTTAGTAGGAGTATATCTATAAACATCTCAACGATGAGGTTACTCTAAGTTGCCAAACTGATGACAGAAATTACCATATATTCCACGAACATGAAATGAAGGAGAAAAAGAGACTAGAAGAATTTGGCCCATCCATGTTAACTCATAACATCAACACACTCTCAAAAGCATGCACACGCATACAAATCAGCAACAAGCAACAAACATCAGTAACAAATTGCCAAACGGATCGAAATATCATCTTCTTCTTTTTTGATAAGTGGATCCAAATATCTTCTTATTCAGTGCATATGCAAATTGTATCCAGCGCAGCAATTTAGAACATAACTTTGCAAATGAGAAAACCCAAAATAAGACCTGAAACAAGTTTCGATCACATTCAAGCCAAATACTCCTCGCACTCCTTCCTACTTGGTTGAAGGAGCTCCATCTTGCTTCGTCGGCTCCACTTTAAGAAATGGGTCCTGCAAATTCAAATTGGGCAAACAATTTAAAGGGCAGATTGCAGCACTGATTGTTCCATGAGAACCAGATGTAGTTTGCAGTACCAATTTTTTAAGGAGATGACCCATCAATGACAATTGATAACTCTATGGGTTAAACTGACATAACAAAATGACAGAGAAGGTGTGATGAAGATGGTAAATTTCCTCAACTGCAACAAGGCAAGAAGTACCCTTTATCTTGAAACCAATTTAAGTCTTCACTGTAATTGATTAAAGAAACCACTACTAAGCACTGCAAATAAAATTGCAATTTGGCCATTTGAAATGCTTAGAAGTTACGGCACCCCTGATCTTCTTGATCGGCTCAATAAAGTTTCTGTTCGGTCATTCAAGAATACAATCGCACTCAAAATCATTCGGATTTCAAATTACATGCGAATAGAGAAATCTAGGCAGAGAGAGAGAGAGAGAGAGAGAGAGAGAGAGAGAGTACGTTTTGGACGAAGAGGTAGTTGGCGACGACGACAGTGGCGACGATTGATCCCAAAATCGAAGCTGGTCCAGTAAGCAGACTCCATTTGCGGTATATCATCTTCTTCTCCGCTCTTGCTACCTCTCTCTCTCTATCTCTCTCTCGATAGCGAACTGAATGACGAGGAAGGAGAACTGGAGAAGGCCATCGGCCCAATTGCAAAAAATCTGTGTGGGCCAATTAGAGTGATGGGCTTCTTCCGAGAGGACTTCACTAAAGGGCTATTGGGTCGACTTCTGAATGTAAGTTGGTAGAGTAACTCGAACACCAAACCTCTGCCTTGGAAGCAAAAGTATACAACCAAAAGGTTTTCCGTTTTTAGTACTTTTAGGGCTTTTAGCAAAAATAGGAAACCACGCCACATCTATACGTTGGGATTGGATGTAGACAGATTTTGGTGTCCACGGAAAAAACTCTTTTAGGACTTTAAGAAAAAATGGGAAACCACACCACATCTGTAAGTTGGGATTGGATGTATACAGATTTTGGTGTCCAAAGGAAAAACCGGACCATCTTTTCATTTTATTTTTTTATTTTTTATTTTTTTTTGGGGGGGGGGGGGGGGAATTGAGTTGTGGCTTATAGTCATGACTTAAAGGTATAAAACTAAGGGGAAAATGCAGAAAACCTCCTTGTGGTTAGGCCGAGTTGAAGATGGCCTCCTTAACGTTTGCAAATGACCACTTCACCTCCTCACGGTTTCGGACTAAAGTGCAACACTAACTCCGTTAATAGAAAATGCTAAAAGACTGTGGTACCTTTTTAGGATAACTTCTATCTCTTCTCTTGCATAGGAAACAATAAATTGGCAAATAAAATTCTAATATTTTTTCTCCAACTATGTTAGCTTAATTCATTTTAAGTTCTCTTTTTTATTTTTACAATTAACTAAATTTCAATCAACAATTTACCAAAACTTTATACCAAGAACTCATAGCTTTTCATGGCTCGAACTTGCCTGTGATGATTTTCATCCTTATTGAGGAAGAGGACAAAATGGGTACTGGTACACATAGCTTGATCTCTATGGTCTCGTTTGTTTGACCAGAGATAAATGGATGAGATATGAAATCCCTTGGGATATGGGTGGGATACGAAATCATTGGGATATTGCTCAGGATATTAATGGATTGAGAAAATCTATATCCGGTATATATTTGTGTTCAACAGGATAAGTAAGAGTGAGGAAGAAAAACAAGAAAGAGAGAGAGAGATTTCCAAACAGGAAATCCTTTGTACTTTGTGTGGTTTGTTGTAAGCAATAAAATTGCATCTACTAGTGTGTGAAAATTGTTTCTCTCCCATTCTTTAGTGGTATCAGAGCTACATCTAGGGATGGCCATCTCGGCCGACCCTCCCCGATCCAACCCGTCCCCTTTCCGAATGAGTAGGGGATTCGGGAATTTTTTCGAGGATCGGTAGGGTATGGGGATTTATTTAAAAAAAATTCGGGGATTGGATAGGGGATGGTATAGTCAATCCCTTCCCCAATCCCCTCCCCGATTCCCGCCCCTCCCTGTTCTCCTTCCCTCCCCGCCCCTCCCCGCATCACCGTTCACATATATAGGTGTATTATATTGTAAGTTTATAAGTTTTTTTTTTTCCCGGATAAGTTTATAACTTGTAACTTATTGGTTGGTTGTATAAGGAAGGTTCTTCTTTACTTCTGTTTTATGTGGCACTTTTGAGTGAAATTTTAATCTACTCAAAAATCAAAACCAAAACCAAAAACAAAAACAAAACAAAAATAGAAAAAAAAAATAGAAAGAGAACAAGAACAACAGTAGCACTTTTGAGTGACTTGATACGTTTTAATTATCTTTGGAAATCACTTTTGTCATTAGTTTTTGGATTTCAATACAACTTCTTTGGTATTCACTTAAATAGTTAGAGTAAACTTTTGGATCCTTGATTCCCCGTGGGGATCCCCGTTCCCCGTGTTGGGGCGGGGATGGAGGTTAAAAAAAATCTCCAGTGGAGATTGAGGAGGGGATGGAGATTGATATGGGTTTGGGGATTGGGGATGGAGGTAGTGGTATCCACCCTCTACTCTCCCCATGCCCATCCCTAGCTAGATCGGCCGATGTCCAATGAACAATTGATAGCGTTCTCTCTAGTCAAAAATCGAATGTGATTAAAACTTCATTTTGATCACAAAAATAGCTTCACTGTACCCAGACAAAACAAACGGTTCAATTCCGATGAACAAGACTCACTATCAAACTTAGGTCAAAATTAAATTAATCAAAAGAATCGATTTTGATAACGAATCTACCTTTCTATAGACGAGAAGAAGACAACAATGCCAGTACGCTGACAAGACGATCACGAAATGGTTCCCACACGTCGCCGGAAAGAAGGAGAGAGGGATCCACTCTTAGTTCACATGTTGTTCATCTTCCACAACTCCAGTGAACCGATCCGAGTCACCTAGAAGAAGCTGCCACCGACTCACCTGACGCCAAAAGGTGAGCCTCACGCTGCAATGCGTAGCTTGACGATTCAGCGGTAGCATATCGAAGAAACAAAACGACAACACCTCCTCTGACCACCAGAGCAGCACCACCTCCGATAGTGGCCAGTAAGAGGCATGGACGAGAGAGAAAGAGAGAATCAGAGGAATAGACGAGAGAGAGAGAGAGAGAGAGAGAGAGAGAGAGAGAGAGAGAGAGATGGGAGATGAAGAAGGGTAATACACCTTTTCGACTCGCCTAACACGCGCGTGTACTACACCTTCCATCAGTTTGGAAGGAAAATCTAACGGTAGCACTTTAGTCCGAAACCACGAGAAGGCGATGTGGTCATTTGTAAACGTCAGGGAGGTCATCTGCAACTCGGTCTAATCACATTGAGGTATTCTGCATTTTCCCCTTCATTTTATACCTCTAAGTCACGATTATAAGTCACAACTAAATGAAAATCAGTCTAGGTCTATGTGTCTATCTATCTATATCTATTTTAATTAGTCTGTTCATGATAGCAATGCCTGCCGATTAACTAGGTCTTTGAGTCTATTTATCTATATCTATTTTAATCGCATACTACAATTTAAATGTCATTATCACTCTTTGAATGAGTTCAATGGATCTTTTGGCTTAAACAGGGTGTGATATGCGAACATAGTTCTTAGGCTAATGTACGGAGACGGGTCCAGAAATTCACCCTAGTGGGGTACCTTATTTATTATATTATATATAAAGAATTACTCTAAGGTCCATTATAGCTCTTTGTAACATGTCTAGTCCACCTCTTAGTTCTATAACTCCTCTAATCCACCTTTTTGCAATTTCTAAGGTATAAGGTCCACTCTCTATTTTTAATAGACAAATATACCCTCACATTAAATTTAAGACATAACATAGTCTTGACGGAAAGTTCACCGGTGCCGGGAAGTTCGCCGGAAGTTACTGGCGCCGGAAAAGTTCACCGTAAATTCCCCCCGGCACCGGAAAAGTCGCCAGAAAAATTAGATTTCGCCGGAAAAGTCGTCGACGCAGATAACCATATCTGGAATCACAAGATGTGGTTATCTGTACTATATCTTTTTTTTAAAGCTTACTTGGGATCAGATGTGGTCATCTGGACTCATAAGAGGTGGTTACCTGGACTCACAAGAGGTGGTTATCTGGACAATATCTTTTTCTTTTAAAGCCCACTAGGATCAGATGTGATTATCTAGACTCATAAGATGTGGTTATTTGAACTTTAAAAAAAAAAAAAAAACCATTCACAAATTAGTATTAGAATGCTCCAGGTGTGATGGAAAATGTCGGGATTAAAAAAAAACAAAAACAAAATGTAGTATTAGAATACCCACCACGTGGACTGATGTCCTTGCAACACTAAAATAATCTCATTTCACCCCACTCCTTTTTTTCTTTTTACTGTGACTGCCGCCCCTCTTCATCTTCTACTCCCATCTCTCTCATTTAGCAGTCGAGTCGGACTCGGTGTGTACCGGTGGAACCTAGGCTTTCAGTCAGAAGAAATAAATCTTGGCGCACGCCGGTAACGTCTGGATCTCGCCGGTACGACCAGAACACGCCGGAAAATTAGGCGAAACGAAATCAGACCTCGAAGCCAATGGTTCTTCCCAAAACAAGACGTGCTGGCCGGTATGAACGGTATTATTTTGGGATTTAGGCTTCCAGCTTGGTCTGGTTTCAGAGGAGGATGAGAATGAAATTGTCGAGATGGATTTTGGAGTTGGAGCGTTCCGTCAATAAATCGCGTCTTTGACCGTGTTGTACACCACTTTGACGCGTTCATCCTCGCCGGAGATTGCACCGATCGCCGGAGTTTGCGCGGCGACCTAAGGGAGCTCGACGACCATGGATAGAGATCGATGGGGTTGAAGGGTAGAGAGAGAGACACCCCAGCTTCATTTGCAAGCTAGGGGTAATTTTGTTCTTTTTGCCCATGGATGGACTGGAAGTGTTAAGAAACTATTGTGTGGACTGCGTGTGTTACAAAATAGCTATAGTGGACCCGATAACAACTCTCCCTATATTATAATCGTGAAATTTTTTCTTCGTCAATGATCTTGCTAAATTAAGACTTTTATTATGGGCTATAAATTTATAATGCATACTTTTATAAAAATAAAAGATCAAAAAATGAGCACACAAACTTAGACAAAACTTTTAGAGTATGGTTTACCTTGACATTGACAAATCTTAAATGATCGAGATGGTTTTATCGATGATTTTTTTTAAAATATTTCGCCACAACGGTTAAAAATAAAGAAAATAAAAAAGATAAATACCCAAATAAAAAAAAATCTTTCTTAGTTTTGAGCGGGGTTAGCAGGGGCACGTGACTCTGCGTGCCCCCTTTGGATTCGTTCCTCCCTATGTATTTGTTAAAAAAAAAAAATCATATGACCCTTTGTAATTTTGAATCTATACGATGTACGAGTCCATAAGTTTTTTCATATCTTATACTTATTAAATGTACTAGGTACGGGGCCTCGTGCGTTGCACGAGTTTTATGCCCGTGCGCTGTTTTCTTATACCCTTTGTAATTTCGCAACTGCTTGGAAGTCTCAAATGCTTCTTAACTTTAGAGAAAGAGAAGAATCATTTGTGTGTATTAGGAGCATTTCCTAGCTAAAATGTCAGATGGGGAGGCGAAAATTGTCAATAGATAGGTAAAAAGCCAAAGGTTAGCAAGTTTGTGTGGAAGGGATTTGTGTTGGTTACGTATTTAAAAGGTGATTAAAATGTAATGCACAAAATGGATTTCTTTTATGTGTACTGAACCAAGTACTTTTTTGAAGAAATTTTATAGCACAAGTGTTGGAAATGAAATATTCATGCATAGTCAGGAACACAAAAACAGTTTTGTGTGAGGAATAGGCATATTCATAGTTTTGTTGGGCTGGCCAGGTTTTTTCCTTTTCCTTTTCTGGATCACAAAAAATAAAAATCTTTCATTTGCAAAGATAAATATCTAGCCAAAAAGAAACGTGAGGTTGTAGTATTCATATTTGGAATATGTGCTGTTGCTTTATCAGACAATGCAATGAACCCTCACAAACATCTCAACATCTGTACGCAGTGCATGGCAGAGACAACAGAGTATGGGATTACCAAAAAGGCCCCTGAACAAAAACAAAGCAACAAATGAAAAGAGGACACAAGGGGAAATAAAGGTACGGTCTGGGAAGGCAACATGGTATTTTAATCAAAATCACTCAAAAGACGAAAAAGGACAGAGGATTACAGTTAAATCACAACACACCAACAGGCCTGATACAAAATCAAAGGGCAAATTTGTCCCAAATTGGCATGCCAAAATTGAAAAAACCCTCTCATAGAGGGGCCTCTCGGGTTTGGATGAAACAGGTTTTTTATTATATGAATACCGATGTTATTTGAGGGCAAACATATACTATGTCGTAAAAAGATAACTAACAAAGGAGCGTGTTGATAAAATTGAGTCCCAGATTAGATAATTAGAGCATCTCCACTCCTACACCAAATGTTTCACCAAATTTTAATTTGAGTAAAAATCACCAAAAATTCCACTCCACTCCTTCACCAAATTTGGTTTTACTCAAATTCTTCATCAAATTTGCTCAACACCAAATCCAACATCAAATATCCAACAACTCTATTCTTGTTCAAAGGTATTTACAGTTCTGCCATTGAAGACATTTTTCTGCAGAAAAGTTTCCTTTGCTCACTGATATTTACTATTTTTTTTTTTTTGAACAGGACTGATAATTACTGTTATGCCATTGAAGACATTTTTTCGGCAGAAAATTGGGAAAGTAAAGAAGGGGAATGGAGGGAAAAGAAATTGAGAAAGTAGAAAGTGAGAAAATTTTGGAGCCAAAATGAAAAAGAACTGTTTTGACAAAATGTTGGGAAAATTTTGGAGCCAAAATGAAAAAAACTGTTTTAACTAGAATTTGGTAGAAGGAGTGGTTTCCCATTGGAAGGGGTGATACCAAATCAAGTTTTTACCCAAATTTTTACTCAAATTTGAGTAAAAAATTGGGTAAGGAGTAGAGATGCTCTTAGAAAAAGAGTTGGACCTATACAATTGGATGGGCTTATTAATCTTTTTGGTCCCTAAAATATTGAGCGGGTCTCATTTTAGTTCCTAATGTAAACATTGTCGACATTTAATCCCCAATGTTTTAAAATCTGTATCAATCAAGTCCCCAAAACCGTTAAAATGAGGAACATTTAACATGTTTTGAAAAAGGAAAGTTAAAAAAATTATTTTAAAAGACATTTTTCTGGGAAAAAACCTTTTTGAATTTCATTTAAAAAAACTTTTTCTTTTTTTGTCTTGCACCACCACCACCTAGGGGTGGCAACAGGTAGGGTATGGATCGTGGGGTCCTATTCTACCCCCAATCCCCAATTGGAAAGTTTTTCCCCATCCCCCCTCCATACCCAAAAGGGATAATGGACAATTAACCATACCCGCCTCCCATTGGGGATCGGGTATATTCGGGTAAATCCATATCCAAAGTAGTTAAAAAAAAAGAGAGGATAAGATCTAATTTATGTGTCCTATACTAGCAAAAACAACCATTTAAAACAAAATATAATAAAAAGTTGCAAAGAAATAATAGTCTATCAAGATTATATATAATTTTAATTTGGAACAATATACATAAATTATACCTATATGCATGCTTATATATACACACACATACATATACATCTATATACTACTATATGCCCGCATATATACCTACATTCATAAAAATATGTATACAATTTGAAACGGGGCGGGTACGGGTATTCAGGGACGGGTATCACAAAATCATGCCCGTTCCATTTTCAACCGAGGATTCTTTAAGTTGTACCATACCCGCTCCTATTGGATGAAAAATCAAATAATATCTGCCTCCAAATAGCCGGGGGTGGGATGGGTATCCATCGGGTTCGGGGAAATTGCCATCCCTACCACCACCATTTCTTCTTTCCCTTCCCTTCCATTTCCTCCAGCTCCATCACCTCCTCTGCCCCTTCCCCCTGCCACTGCAAAACCCTCAAGAAAACCCATTCACCCCTCTGCAAATCACGAGGAACACATAGAAAGATAGATAGAGGTTTCAAAATGATGTATATGTACAAATATATACTCCCTCCGTCCCAATTTAAATGCTTCCTACGGTTATGCGTGTTTTTTTTAAAACTCTTGTAGTTTTCATTCTATAATGTATTTTATATGCAATATGGATCTTATTTGATAGATCGCAATTAGTTCTATTAGACAAAATTTTAAAAAACTTTGAAAACATTACCGATAAAAAGATATAGACGTTTGAAAATGTTACGGATATTCGTAGTGAGCATTTAAAATGGGACGGAGGGAGTATATATATATATATATATTGGATAACGATCTAATAAGGGATCCCTTAACCAAAATTTGGTGCGGACCTCACCTTTCCGGATCAAATTTTGACGATCCGAACCGCTCAATGTTTATATAGCGTTTTTAACAAAAACTGATCGGATCAAGCCCTTCCGGGTATTTTTTTTTGAAGATTTTCCGCGTGGACCTTGGAAAATGCATTTTAAAACACATTGAGCGGTTCGGATCGTCAAAATTTGATCCGGAAAGTTGAAAAAGGGCATGGTCCGCACCAAATTTTGTATAAGGGATCCCTTAAGAGATCGGCTTCACATATATATATATATATATATATATATATATATATATATATATATATAGGTTCCACTTCCTATCCGGACTTTTGATTTCCGGACTTTTGATCCAAATTTTTTTTTGACGATCCGATCCGTCCAATGTGTTCAGAAGGTGTTTTCAAGGGTCCTTGCGAAAAATCTTCAAAAAAAAATACCGGGAAGGGCTTGATCCAAGCAGTTTTCGCAAAATATATAAATACAGTTTTTGCGAAAAACTGCTTGATCAAGCCCTTCCCGGTATTTTTTTTGAAGATTTTCCGCCTAGACCCTTGAAAACACCTTCTGAACACATTGGACGGATCGGATTTCCAAAAAAAATTTGCAACACAAAAAAACCCCATTTTTTCCTTAAATCCGGGAGTGTGGATAAGAAGTTTGGCCTATATATATATAAGGGATCCCTCATACAAAATTCCGTGCGGACCAGGCCTTTTTTCAACTTTCCGGATCAAATTTTGACGATCCGAACCGCTCAATGTTTTTAAAATGCATTTTCCAAGGTCTACGCGGAAAATCTTCAAAAAAAAATACCCGGAAGGGCTTGATCCACACAGTTTTCGGTAAAACTGTACATATGTATTTTTTTTTGAAGATTTCCCGCGTAGGCCCTTAAAAATGCATTTTAAAAACATTGAGCGGTTCGGATCGTCAAAATTTGGCTCGGAAAGGTGAGGTCCGCACGGAATTTGGTTAAGGGATCCCTTATTAGATCATTGGCGTATATATATATATATATAGCTACACACACAAACACACGTATATATCTTCATTGGAATTCGAATAGTCAATGATTTTAGTCATGGTTTGATAGATGCGAGAGTTTGATTGTTAGATTTGGGGGTCTGTGGTTCGATTTGGGTTTATAATTTGGTTGCTAGATTTAGGAGTTTGATTTTATGGTTCCCACAAGACGAACAACAACGAGGTTAGGGCAGTGAGGTTGATTTCAATGAGTTCGAGAAAGCATGGAGAGAGGAGAATAAGGTGGCGGTCGGAGGTGGCGACGTACATGCTGAATTTGGGGGTAGAGTAGTTTCAGATTTGCACAAATGAAAGAGAGAGGAAGGATGTGGAAAATATCCGAAATGCCCCTCATTTTAACGTTTTAGGCTCACGGTGTTAATCTCGAGGATTGGATTGATACAAGTTTTGAAATGTTGGGGACTAAATGTCAGCAATGTTTACATTAAAGACTAAAATGAGACCCATTCAATACTTTGGGGACCAAAAAGGTTAATAAGCCTGATTCGATGACTCACCACTTGCAAGACTTAGCTTTTTAAGTGGATATGGGTCATTCAATATATATTGGATCCATGTGATGTGGTGAACTTCGTGGATACTCCCTAACGGATTGGTCCTATGTGCAAATGGGAAGAACCTTAGACAGATCGGATTCTAAATAAGTGGTATTTGAACCGATGACTGCCGATCTATGGGCGGACTCTCCTGGAAGCATCGGTGGTCATGCGTTTGCATGGAGACTCTTGGTGGAGTAAGAAAATCCATTGTAGCTAGCTTTCTTGGAGCAGGAAAATTCCTATGCATGTTGCCAGCACCGGCATCATTGAGCGCTGCTTCAAGGTACAACTTGTGTCCGTAATTACGAAAACCTATTCTCTTTTGAAGGGTGAAAGCTTGGAATCAGAGACAGGAGAAAGGATAGAAAAGTGTTGGTGGGTATTTTAGAATTTTGTAGAAGAAAGTTACAAAATTAAATTTTCGGAGCAGACTCAAATGTTTGGATAGTAAATATGCTGGTGGGCCACATCTTGCTATCGACCTCTCTGAAAGCATCTCCAACTAAGGGTGCATACTGCCTGCTATCTTGCCCAGACCGCCTTAGCCAGACCCTTTTTTTAAGGATTTGGAATATATATATTTAGGCCCAACGGGTACGGGTTGGGTAGAATTAACTTTTTAAGCCCGTTTAGAAAATGAATTGGGCTTGGGAATATCTCTTAAAATCAAGTCTGGCTCAGCCCGGCCCATATAAAATAACAATAACGATGGTCATTATATATTTATACTATCAAAAAAATGTTAAGAAGGGAAAAAACCACTGCCATACTTATACACATATTCCTTGGTCTTGGAAAACTATTATTATTATTATTGTTATAAATTCTAAATTACAATAGTATGGATGATTAATTTATACTTGGGTACTATAATTTAGAAAAATAAACCGGTTAGTTAGACGGACTTGAGAAATGGAATTTTAAGAGGGTCGGTTATGAAAATATTAAATGAAGCTCGATTATTAATTGGTCAGTTTGGATATACACCAGTCTCATTATTATTTAGTATAAGCTCAGCCCGAACCCGACCCATTGTATGCACACCCCTATCTCCAACCAAGTACTCTACTTGAGAGTATTAAAAAGAACAGAAAATTGGTCTAAAGGCCAAGTTTGGAGCTTTAAATGGTGTTTAGTCCAATTTAACTTATTTTAATGCTTCCAATACATTGATGAGAAATTTTTAAGGGCTCAAGGACAATACTAGACAAAAATACCCTTAATGAAGCAGGAGCAATAAAACCGCGTAGCCAAGCAACCCGTCACTTTTGGGTGGGACAAATTACCATTGAAAGTGACTAGCCATTGACAGCGACTATTGAAAGCGACTAGACCTTTAATTTTGGGGGTGACTCATGAAAGATGCCCGTAACTTTTCCCATTTAGATGTTGTCAGACACACATGAGACAACTTTTCTCGTAACTCTCTCTCTCTCTCTCTACACACGCATGGAACAAGTTTAATGGGTGGGACAAAATTAATTTCTCTCTCTTCAATTTTGAGGGTGGGTTCAATTTTTGGGATTCAATTTTAGGAGGTTCAGGCTCTTTGGGGTAGGGTATAATGGGTTTAGGCATTTTGGGGTTAGGCACTTAGGGTGCACTTTTCAATTATAGGGTTTTAGTTGTTTAGGCACTTTCATAGGGTACCCTAGGGTTTAGGTTTAGGGTGCATTTTCCAATTATAGGGTTTTAGTGGTTTAGGCACTTTCTTAGGGTACCCTAGAGTTTTAGGCACTTTCTTAGGGTACCCTAGAGTTTTAGGCACTTTCTTAGGGTACCCTAGGGTTTATGTTTAGGCACTTTCATTAGGTTTGGGGGTTTAGGCACTTTCATTGGCTAGTGGGGACATTTTTGGAATTTGGAGGTGATTTGTCCTTTTGGCATTAAAGAAAAAGTTGATGTCCTTATTGAAGTAAAGACTCATTTACTATGTCCTCCCAAAAAACGGACCCTAAAAAGAATACAATTTTTTCAAAAAGTGATTATGAAGGAATTCACTACTCATGCTTACTATAACCCATAAACTATTTTCTATCTCTATTTTCCAAAAACTCACTTTAAAATTCAAATATTTCTCTCTAAAATTTGAATTTTTATTTTTCAAAGCATTTTGAAAATAGTTAGGATTGATCTCATTTTGAAGATAATAAGATTATCTTTTGAATGGTATGAATTTTATGGCAAATATATGTGCAAATTACAAGTTATACTTATTTCGATTAATTCATCACATCATCTACTCTTATCCACCTACTCTCCTACACTTATATGAGAACTATTACACAAAGCCCCTTATAACATATTCACCTTTTATCCACCCTTTTCCTTATCCACCTAAAACTTTATTCACTTGACAAAGGCCTTGAGGGTGTCCAAATCTTATCCACTGCCCTTATTACCGAAAGACCCCTAGCCCCACCACTTCTACCCTACTAGTGTGAGCCCTTTTTACCGAAAGATCCCTGGCCCCACCACTTCTACCCTACTAGTGTGTGTGTGTGTGAGAGAGAGAGAGAGAGAGAGAAAGGGGGGGTGGGGTGGGGCTGTTCTCAATTTTTGTTTGCTTCAAATATGAAAATCAAAGAAGCAATCTCATTGGCCATTCGAAGTCTACGGGTTTGGACGAATAAATTTCATTATTGTTCGAAGAAATTTCATAGTTGACGATGAGCTCGAACTTGACGATAGTCTCCGATGAACTCGAACTTGATCAAATTTGTTATTTGTTGAAATCTTTTTTTTTTTTAATCAACATGTCATTTCACCAAACGCCCTAACGCAAAGATTTCACCACAAATACAAGAATAAACCAAAACTACCAAAATCTAAGACACGAGCTGCAACAGTACATAGGCTCAAAAGACTTGTACTGCAAAAGCAGACCAAAAATAGGTGTCGACATAGGGTTTGTCCTCGATTTAGCATTAGAAGCCCCCTAAGGGACACCTAGATCAAACCATTAGCAGAAAACACAGATGAAATGTCAATAAAAACCCACAAAGGGTGAGATAGTCCCACAAAGGGGATAACTTCCTACACAGGGGAACAAAAAAAGAAAAAGAAAAATGAAAATACAAAAAAGAGAAAAACCCCCACTGTTAAGGATGTCCCCGGAAACCGCCGTGCCGAAATCTGGTGACTTATTTGCCAATGGACCTTAGCCATGCCACCCAAGCTCCATCTTCGTTAGTTTGACCCATCTCTGATTTTTCCCAAATGGATCGGATGTGATGGAGGATGGGGGAGGTGGAAATTGAAGAAGGGAGGGGCGGGAGATGGATTTGGAAACGGAGGGGATGTAAGCGAATTCACCACACACACAATAATGGAATACGAAAACTGTAAAGAAATCAACACAGGAATTTACGTGATTTCCCGAAAACCAGGTACCTCCACGGGAGTGAGCGAGTCTTTTTATTATGATAAAGTTGACCAGGGTTTTACAATAGAGAGTATTTATAAGCCATATTCTATTCCAACTCTAATTTTTCCGTTCCAGATGCCAATCTCCACTCTGCTCTGCTTGGCATCTGGCCTTCATTAGAACTTCTCGGTACCTCTGCATGTGAGCCACAAGTTCCAACAGGGGAGATGGAAGAGATGGGTGTAGAAAAAGCAAAAAGGTGGACATGGGTAGCTGGAGAGGAAAGAGAGGGTAAAAAAAATAAAATAAAAAACAGCAAACCCTAGCTTTTTTTCTTAGAGAGAGAGAGAGAGAGAGAGAGAGAGAGAGAGTAAATTCCGTTGTTGAAATCCGAGAAGTCGATTTTGGAAATGTGGAATTTGTTGAAAATGACTAATAAGTGAGATGATTATGAGTAGGAATTTCTGAAATATGAACTGGACCGAGTGGTTATCAGTGAGAACTGGTATCCACGATCGTAACACAGTTATAATTTAAAATAAGAAAAACTGGACTGAGTGATTTCTGATTCCTATTTTTTCGAAAATTTGAAATTTGATGCATCATGGCTGATGAATAGAATTTATTGTATCCGGAATTTCTGATTTCAGGATTTGGATTATTTTGGAAATCTGAAATTTCGAAAATCTGAAATTATGGAAATGGGATATATATATGATCAGAATTTGGAGTATTTTGGAAATCAGGAATTACCAAAATACTAGAATACAGAGTTAGATTAAAATTTGGAGTACTTTGGAATTTTGGAAATAGGATGCAGTCATGCAGACTACAGAGAGATTATTAGAATTAGGAGTGTGGAAGTTTCGACTAGCAACCGTGTCTGACTGACTTAGGAGGAGTATTCTCAGTTTTGCACGGCGTTGATTAGTCTCTCGCTTTGCTTCCATGTGTCCTCCAGAATAAAAAATGGCGGTTTCCAGCAGTTAATTAGGCTTAGTTTTCCGTTTGATTTTAGCAAATAAGTTCAGGTGCTAAAATCATAGGTATTTCAAATCACAAAATTAAGTGGTTCCGTTTATCGTTTTTCAATTTTTTTCACACCGAATTAAAGTACACGAGGAGTACTTTAATTTGGTGCGAAAAAATCGAAAAACAATATACGGAACCACTTCATTTTTTGATTTCAAAATTATGATTTTAGCACCTATTAAACTCATTTGCTAAATCATGGTTGATAAAATCCTGGAATTTTGGAAATCTGGAATTACCAAAATACTACTAGAATACAGAGTTGATAAAAATTTGGAATACTTTGGAATTTTGGAAATAGGATGCAGACTACAGAGAGCTGATTAGAATTAGGAGCATGGAAGTTTTGACTTGCAAGTTGCAACCGTGTCTGACTTGGGAGTATTCGGTTTTGCACGGCGTTGATTAGTCTCTCGCTTGGATACACGATTTTTGACTCCTACAACGATAGGTGTACAATAAAAGTCTTCAACATAGATCTAATACACTCACGTAATATGTAAAACCCACACATACTTGCGTGTGAAATGTGTGTGAGCTCCACACACCATGTAACCTATCATTTTTGTTTTGTATCCGGTAGATTATTTTTTGCATATTAGAGAAAGAGATCTCAAAGAAAAGAGAAGGGAGAGATTATTAAGCAAATTAGAATTTTATTGACGCAGCGGAATTCACGAGAGAATAGTTAGCGTACTATTCCAAACGATGATAAGTCCCGAATCCACGAGTATTGTTGAATCCACTAAAGAAAAAGAATAACTCTGATTTATATTTGATTAAAAGCTGAATAATAATAGAGGTTACATGCCCTTTTATAGGGAAAACTAGCAAACCCTAGCAAAAACTTACCAAAAAATAAAGTATCCCGGAAATTGGGGAAATTTCTAAAATTGAAAAATAGAAAGAAAAATAAGAAATTCCCAACTGGAAACAACGAAAACGGAATTACACGCTAAGAGTAATTCGTAATCTAATTATTACCTAAAATAGCAAAATTACTAAATTGAAGGCCTAAACGAATGAATTTTGCTGAAATCCGCCATCAGTCACGATTAGGGTGATGAGTATTGATCGCAGCGCGATTCTGCTTCAGCTCACCAAGTTTGAGCCTATTCCGGGCTCGTCGATAAATTGCCGAAATTGACAATTTTCAATTAGAAGTTGTTTGGGCCTCTTAGGCTTTGACTGGTCTAATTGATCATAGAATTGGGTCGCTACTTATTCTGCACCATTTATGGGCAAAATGAAACATTTACACAATTGCAAATCATTCAACCCCTCAAACTCCTCTCCTAAAAAACCTTTAGTCCTAAAATAATCTCCTTCCAACCTTCTCTCTTTTAAAACATATTTCACAATGGAAAGACGTATAATTATGATATTAAAAAATAATGTAGGCCCGTATATAATTTTCCGCATTTCTTCTCATTAAATTAAAGACCCCAATTGCTTATATTAAAATTCAATAATGAAAATTTTAAGTAAATAAATGAACCTTACGCCAATCTAAAGTTGAAAATCTAAGGTTGTGTTTGATTTGATTTTTGATAATAATTGGAAGGAGAAATATGAATAATAATTAAAAATATGAGTTAATAATTAGAGAGAAATACAGAGAAAACTGAGAATAGATATTTAAAAATAAAAGTAATAATTGAATAATAATTGAAAAAACCGAATCTTGAAATTCAAAACGAATAAGGCATAATTCCCTACTGGCTGCTCACTGATTATTTTTGGGTACACGACTGCCCAACTGTGAACTGATTACCTCATCGAAAGGTGTGCTACTTTTTATGGGACTCACTCAAATTTCAACAATACTATGGGTACATTACATGTGCACCCTAAATGCACACTATCCTGAGGTGACAAATGAGAAGAGTCCCATTTTTTGGGTGAGTCCCACATTGGGGTTCTCTTCATTTGCCACCTTGAGGTGATGTGCATTCGGGGTGCACATGTGGTGTACTCATATCATTTTCTCTCAAATTTATGTAGAGAAATGATTCTAGAAGCAACTTGACATAAGCCTTACATATGATCTTGCATCACCCTTTAGAAGATGATGATAAAATGTGACCATGTGAGCCTCAGCCACCCATATCTCCCCTGTTTTCATCTACTCCTACAAGAACTCCATTATTACTCACCCAAAGAATATAGTACATACAATTTAACACAACAAAACAAAACCCAGAAAACAAACCTCCATAATTTTCCTATATAAACAACCATTTGCATCTCTCCATTTCAACAAACCCAAAAAAACCCATCTACAAAATGGATCAAAAACCCCACATAGCCATCCTTCCCTCTCCGGGAATGGGTCACCTCATCCCACTCGCCGAGTTCGCCAAGCGACTCGTCCTCGCTCACGGCTTCTCCGCCACCTTCTTGATCCCAACCGACGGCCCTTTACCCAAAGCCAATAAATCCTTTCTTGACTCTCTTACTCCCACCGGCATAGCCTACGTTCTCCTTCCACCCGTCAATTTCGACGACTTGCCCGACGACGATCGGATCGAGACCCGGATTTCCTTAACCGTGACCCGCTCCCTCCCTTCTCTCCGGGACGAGTTTAAATCACTCGTTTCTGGTCACCGGGTCGTGGCCTTGGTCGTTGATTTATTTGGTACTGACGCTTTTGATTTGGCCCTGGAATTCCAAGTTTCTCCCTATATCTTCTTCCCATCCACAGCCATGACCTTGTCGTTGATCTTTTACTTGCCAGAGCTTGACTCCTCTGTTTCTTGCGAGTACAGGGATTTACCCGACCCGATTAAAATTCCGGGTTGCGTTCCGATTCACGGGAAGCACTTGCTGGACCCGGTTCAGGACCGAAATAATGAGGCCTACAAATGGGTTCTTCACCACGCGAAACGGTATGGCTTGGCGGAGGGTATTATGGTCAACAGCTTCAAGGAGTTGGAAGGTGGGGCAATTGGCGCTTTGCAAGAGGGAAACCCCGGTAAACCGCCCGTTTACCCGGTCGGGCCACTCATACAGATGAGTTCTGGTGGCGGGGATGACGGGTCGGGTTGTTTGAGTTGGTTGGATTGTCAGCCACCTGGGTCTGTTCTGTTTATCTCGTTTGGGAGTGGTGGGACCCTCTCATGTGATCAGCTCAATGAGCTTGCTTTAGGGTTGGAAATGAGTGAACAGAGGTTTATATGGGTTGTTAGGAGTCCAAGTGATACAGCTGCTTATGCCACTTACTTCAGTGTCCAAAGCAAAAATGACCCTTTTGCTTTTTTACCAAAAGGGTTTGTAGACAGGACCAAGGGGTATGGTCTACTGGTGCCATCTTGGGCACCACAGGCTCAAATCCTCAGCCATGGCTCGACCGGAGGGTTCTTAACCCATTGTGGTTGGAACTCGACGTTAGAGAGCGTGGTTAACGGTGTCCCGTTAATCGCTTGGCCACTGTATGCAGAACAGAAGATGAATGCTGTGCTGTTGACTGAGGATGTTAAAGTGGCGTTGAGGCCAAAGCCTGATGAAAATGGTCTAATTGGACGAGTTGAGATTGCCAAAGTCGTGAAGGGTCTAATGGAAGGGGAAGAAGGGAAGCAAGTTCGATCCCGGATGAGAGACTTAAAAGACGCTGCGGCAAGGGTGATAAGCGATGACGGGTCTTCTACAAAGTCGCTCGCTGAGTTGGCACAGAAGTGGAAGAACAAAATTATTAGTACTCCTAAAAATTGATTAGGATGTGTGTAATTGGGTTAGTGTTTGTCCTCTATTTATTTCTCCTTTGTTTTTCTTTTAATTCCTATTGTCATAAGTCCTCCTTCTACAAGCTTGTATGGTCTTTATGGTATGGAAGTAGCACTTATTTTAATACGCAAGTCTTTTTGGTTTTCTTTGTTGCAATGATTGAAGAGAGTGGTAGGTGAGAGATGGTTGTATCCATAAACATGAAGCACGAGGCAACAGCCAATAATGCTGGAGGGTTGGACCCCAGCAGCCACTTTTGATATTTTGATGAGCTCGCAATAGGTGGTTGCCAAAAGGGCATTAAAGAAGTTGGTGGTGGCTGCCTGGCATTGACGGCCATTAACATTCAATCATACAACATATTGGATTTTGATGAAAAAGAAGGTTATCTAGAATATGATTTGGGAACCCCCTTTAATCTTTTTTGGGGTTTTTTTTTTAAATTTTTATTTTCATTATTTTATAATATGTAGGGAAAAAAGAGAGAAAATAAAATTGCAACTTCGGTTATAAATTAAAATCTGACTTTATGCTCAATGTCTCATCCACTGAGAAAATTTGTAGTAAAAATAACTAGTATATATTAAGACGAGAATAAATTATTCGAAGAAGAAGTGGTGGTGGTTTTGATTTGAAAAGTTTTGCCAAAAGTTTGCAACTATTACATAACTTTAGACAACAATGATGATAACATATGAACAAATCAGTTGATACGTCAGTTTTGTGAATATCATCTACCCTCAAAGCAGAGACTCTATCGAAGAAATTAAACAATTCGCCGTCTTTCTTAATTTTTCGGATGCCAACTTAATAATACAAACACGATTCTTATCATATGTGATTTTTTTTCCCTTCTAACTTCTTATATTATAAATTACAAATTACTTCATACAAATTACTTCATGCATAAAATTAAAGTAGTACGTACCAAAAGTCACGGGTGAAACACACTATGGAAAACCATAAACTAAAAATCTTAGGAAAATCATGGTAATTTAGCTTGGCATCTACAAACTATATCAAACGTTTGGTACAAAATTAAGGAGTACTTGGTGTCGGCTATGGCAGGCTGGTGATAATTTTGATATGCAATGGCTAACCTTATAGCTGGGACGATAAATATTAAAATATGATACAGGTTGCAACAATTTTTGGAGTATTCCAGATTTCTTGTAGCAATTAATTGTCCATATATCATGTTCCTACCATCTCTGAACCACAAATTTTTTAGTTGGTGTCGGCTATGGCAGGCTGGTGATGATTTTGATATGCAAGGCTAATCTTATCATATGTGATTTTTGAACCACAAATTTTTTAGATGTGTTGTGTGTGAGAGAGACAGAACAAAATGATTGATGTTTTTTTTGTAAGATAATAAGGTCTCCAATATTACCTTGTGTGATGTTTTACTTTAAGATGACAAACATAGTTAATTTTGCCAGCAAACGCTACAGGTCACATATTCAAGTTGATAGAGCCCAAGCGGATGTTGAGGAGTTGATGGGTGCCGTAATTGAAACTTATTGGTCCAAATGTTTCAACTTACTAAAACCCACTTTACTTGTGGTCGAAAGAAAAAGTGTGTGCAAATATTGATGATGATATCAAATTTTTAACCTAGTAGATGGAATATTTTTTGTCCGAATTTGTGCACGCATGTATGTATACATGTGTATGTGTCATCTCTCATTTTTAACCTAGTACATGGAATTTTGAAAATAACTGTAACTTTTAGTAGGCGTGATCGTTAGGCATGCATGACATCAAGGCTCCAAGTCATAGTCCAAAGTTTGAAAAAATGAGGTGTAATTTTACTTAAAGGTTCTTCTATTGTTATTGTTAGTTTACTAGGCTAATAATAAGAAGAAAAAAAAGACAAACAAAATACACATTCCAGTGTATTTTTTTATGCCTTTTAAAACACTTTCACGAACTTTTATACACTTTTTAAACATTAATGACAGTCTATTAGGATGATTTTAGAATTTTCCATTATTGCTTTGGCTTTTTTCAAAAAAAAAAAAATTGCATTTGTTAGTTTTGCCTCGATTTTTTGTAAATTATTGGTTCGTCACGATGAGAGGAATCTAAAAAGTCAAAAAATATATTTAAAAAGTTCACTAAAGGCAAAAATAATCCAAATTTTTATGGATCATTGAATTATTTTTGTCTTTATTAAAAAAATAGTTTAGTTCATAATTTTTTACATTTTAGATTCCTCTCGTCGAAACGAACCAATAATACAAAAAAAAAAAAATTCAACATAGAACTAAATAAACATTTGATTTATTTTGCCAAAGCACTTAATTAAGCATATCCGGTTTGGTTAGCAGGACGTGCGATATAAATTGATATAAATTCGGTGACCAATACGTGTGAATTTTTTATAAATATGATTCCGTACTTCATTAAGCAAACAATCAAGTTTAGTTGGTCGAAGTTTTTTAATTATTAGGTTTTTAATTTAAACCAGATTCGTTTCACAAAATTGATAGAATTATAAATATGATCCCGTACTTCATTAAACAAACAAACAAGTTTAGTCGGTCGAAGTTTATTACTCCAGGTTTTTAATTTAAACTAGATTCATTTGATAAAATTGATAGAATGAATCTGTCGCCGAAATTTTTGTATAAACAAAAACACATACAGACAGCAAAAATAGAGTGATTCCCACGCCTTAATTCTATCGATTAACGAAGAAATTTCAGTACGGAATGTTTCTTGAGACTTGAGAGTATCGTTTTGCTGATGGTTGGCCAATGTCCCGACTCCTTTATATACTTGGATTAGATACAAACTGTTATCCGCCGTCCTATTTTGATAGTCTCGTTTAGGGATTTCAACTTTTTAAGAGAGCGTAATGATTATATCAAAAAACTTTCCAATTATGTAATTTCCAAAAGTTATTTGACTGATATAGGTAGTAGGGGTATAACCAGTTTGGTTCGGTCCGGTTTGGAGGAGATTTTGAGTGAACCGAGCAATACCGGTTCCGAGGAACCATAGAACCAAAGCCGGTTTTTCAGAGATCGGTCCCGTTCCGGGAGAGAGAAAGAGAAGTCTGCACACATTAATCACACACAAACACAAATATACCCCAATATATACACAGATTTACACACAAACTATCAAAATGATATGGACATACATATACAAATCTGCAACTCAATCGAAACAATGAAAGGCAGTAATCAACCGAGAGAAAAAAACTGTGTTTGTGTACATACATATACAGATCTGGACGCGCGCGCGCGCGCACACACACACACACACACAGATACAGATCGCGCGTGAGAGAGAGAGAAAGAGAGAGAAGAGAGAGAGAAACAGATCTGGTGGACGACGAAGACGACAGACGATGGACGATGACGATGTCTTCTCTGACTCTAATGGCATCTCTGACTCTAATGGCATCTCTGACAAGGGGTCGACGGTGATGGCATCCAGTCTCAGAGGGAGAGAGGGAGTTGACGGTGATGGCATCGTTTCAGAGGGAGGGAGGGAGGGGTCGCCGCATTTGAGAGTTGAGACTGGGAACTTGGGAAGTGAGAGAGTAATGTAAGGGTTTGCTCGTGGGCTGTAGTGTGTGTGTGTGTAACAATGGCTTGGCCAACCAAGTTGGTAAGTGGAATGATCTCCATGCGCGAGGGTGGGGTTTGATTCACAAGCCCTACTCTTTTTTTAGTAAGAGGAGTATATTACACATATTATATATATAATCTATAAAACCGGTTCGGCTTGGTTCGAACCGGGTTTAAAATCTCAAAAACTAGGAACCAAACCCAGTTCCTAAATTTTAGAAGTCCTCAGAACCGAACCAAACTGGCCGAGCAAAAAAACCGGTTCGGTTCGATTTCTTTTTCCCAGCCCTAGTAGGTAGTAGTATTTCACTTTAAACAAAAAGGTAATAATGGAATTTTACCAAGTTTCTATGGTAGAAAAGTGGACATGTATTTTGGGATATTCCGAAAATAGAATATGGGACTATCAAAATTGGATGGAGGTAGTATATTATTTTAGTGGATTTTCCTTTCAAAAAAAATTATTTAGTGGATTTGTTAGACTAGATAGTAAAGATGAAGAAAATAATATTGATGAACTCGTCAAGCTGAGGGAAAGGGAATTTTTTTTTTTTTTTTGGGCTCAACAGAGCGAAAAGAAAGTTAGAAACTTTTCTCAAGCTAATTGTATAAAAGGTATATTTGGTAGTGTTTGTGAAATATGAGGAGATCAAAGGATAGATAGAAGACGAAGTTTAAGAAGTTATTAAACGAGAAACATTTGGAACGCTAAGGTGAGGAAGAAGTTGGTGGACCTGGTGAGAACATAGAATATGAGTTCTATGGTAGAATACAAAAGTCCAAAGTGGCTAAGGTTTTGAAGAGGATAAGACCAAGTAGGGCCTTGCGACCATATGGTATTCCTATTGCAGTATGATAAAGTCTAGGTGAAGTGGAGCTGTTTCGGTTAACAAAATTGTTCAACAAGATATTTTGACTAAGAAGATGCCCGACGAATAGAGGAGCACCTTAGTACACATATATAAGATTAAAGGAAACATCCAAAGTTGCAACAACTATAGAAGCATTAAGTTGATGAGTCATACGATGAAGTTGTGGGAAAGAGTTATTAAGCATCACTTGATGATGGTGACTACGGTGTCGAAGAAACAATTTGGATTTATGCCTGAGAGATCGACCACGGAAGCAATCTACTATCTATTAAGGAGATTGGTAGAAAAGTATAGGGAAAAGAAGAGAAAATCTCCATGTAATTTTCATAGACTTAAAAAAGACTTATATCATTGGTTATTTATGAATGCTAGTAGTTGGAAATAATTTCACACTATGAATCTTTACAGATAAACTAACCAATGATATAAGTAGAGGGACTAAAGTTAGGGGACTAAAGTTGTCAATTATTGCCCTGCCATTTTAAACATGGACTATATTTTCACTTCAAACAATCTCTTTTACCTTTTTGTGTTCCCTTTTTATCCCCTTCCTATCGTCTTTTCCCCCTGTCCCCACCAAATGAAAATGTTCCTCAATGCCCTCAACAATTAAATAAAGACCTTTCAAAAAAAAAAAATTACATTAAGGAAGATATTTGATGAGAATCCGGGCAGAAATTAGTACCTTTCCAGTCAATACTTTAAATTCAGATATTGATTCCCACGGCATATACCACCGAGGTGGTAGTTGAAGTGATTGGAGCAGCTAACATAAGGTTGCTCCTCTCCCTATGGTTCTGAGTTCGATACTAGGAACTAGATGATTGAGAGGGGGCGTCTGAAATTAATCTGTACTTTGATAGGGTTTCGGTGACGGAGCCCGAGATTTGGTGATGGATCAATATTTCCTCCACGTCCATATCAGCTATGACTCAAGTCCGAACATTCCACAAACGGTGGGTGCCCAATAGATAGGGAGTCGCCGTGTTGGTTCAATCTAGCCCATCCTCAAAAATAAGATTCCCATGGCATAACAGCCAAATGGGTTGGTACAACAAAAATAAAACACAAGGGCCCAATTTTATGGGCCATACATTTACTCTCTTGAGTATTGGTTTAGTGGCTGAGGCACCATCTAGCTGGGCACTTGTTTTGGGCTTTCGAATAGCACTTCCATACCAGCATTAGCATATTGGCCTTTCCTATTGAGTTAGACAGCAGTATTGAATTGACCTCTCAGCCAATATTTGTGTTTGTTTGATGCAACTAGGGGCTTTAAGTCATAGCAAGACTATACATGAAAATTTAGCGTGTTGGTATGGTTAACTCGAAATTTGAGCATCATCGATTGTCATTAAAAGTGATCAACTTGGCTCTAAAAATCAAGTACTTTGGAGCCTTTCATGTGTCGTTTGAGATTTTTAAGACTAGTGACAACAAGATAAACTGAACTTACAAAACATGTTTTCTATATAAATTCTAACAAAAACATTCGCATGTCTATTATATCTTTACGGCTTTATTCTATTAGAGTGTCTAACTCACTACAAATACTCAAAAAACGTATCTGATTCGATTATATAAGTACCCAACAAATGTATTGTATTCGGTTATATAAATCCATGTAATAAAAGAGAGAACTCCAATTTGAAGGAAGAAAGATTGCACTACACTGAGTACTTGAAACTTCATACATACATTGGGCAATGGCCCTCGCTCCAGTATATTAAACCAGAGATTCTAATCTTCTCAGCTAAAAATACAAAATCCAAACAAAAAGAAACCAAAACATATAAACTTACAAGCTACATATTATCCATCTCCAACTCCAAATACAACTTCCAAAGTAAAACTCTCTGAGCCACAGCATCATAGGAGTATTAATCTGTATGATTATCCTTTCCTCTCTCTTTCAATGCCGGCTAGGATCGGGAAAGTTAAGTAAATTCCATCATACCACTTCTGTTTTCCATTTGCATTTTGGGTATTTTTGGTAGAGATGAATCTCTGAGGAGTTAACAGAAGAATTCAGAAGTGTCGAATTGGAAATTCGGATCAAAGTCCGCTTGATCAAGTGAGGAGAAGTCCAAATTGCCAGTAGGAGAATTAGTGACTGAAGTGGGAGCTGAAATTATCTCACTCAAATCAGACTCTGAATGCTGCAAATTCTCTCCAAATCCAAAGTTGTCAATGGGGAATTCCAACAATGAGAGAAATTCCAGGGAATCACCACCCAAGAAATGGTTTTCCTTGAGAGGCTCTGGAAAGGAAATGGTTTCAACATTTTGGGATTCAATTGGAGTAGAAGGAAAGGAAAATGAAGGACAAATTCCATCCACTATGACCATATCCTCGGTTTTAAGTTGAAGGGTTGTTCCAAAGTCAAATAATGGAATCTGATTTCCTTCTTGTAGGTGAGGCTGGCAATCATCTTTCTTCAGTTTGGCAAATTCCTTCCCATTTGAGGCTGGTGTTTGGACACAGGTGTGTCTTCCTCGATACGTGATCTCAAACATTGAGGGGTCTTCATCTGATTTCTGGACTTGCTTTGTTGCCAAACAGCCTCGTACATGGCGATGCGTGCACCGGTAATATGCCCTGCAATTGCAACACAACACTCCTTACTTTAGAGAGAAGAAAATTGTGGTTGCTTTCATGTTTTCAGAAGCGAAAATAGTAGGAGTAACACAGAACGAGAATCGTGTGGTTGTCATTGTTATGTGCTTATTTTTACTCTAAGGCTAAGTTTCCACTACGATAGTTAGATTACAAGTTGTCAAATCAATACATTATTCTTCACACATTCTTGGACTAAAAGTTCAAAAATGCCGAAAATACCAAAACTACTGTTGTAAAAACTCAGCCCAAATCTTTACCAGTTTTATCTCTTAGTTCAAAATCAAAATAAGCTAATGATCAATAATAACCAAACGGGCCTTGAAACTGTTTTTTGTTCTTTCAAAGTTGCGCATTTGGAAAAGTTGTACCGTAGTTTACAGAACAGTTGGTCAAACAAGATTTCTCTGTTTTCAAAAAATGGAAACAAAAAACAGTTAAAAAACGGAAGCTGCTGTCACCTTGGAAAATTAGCTCCCAAGATATCTTTCTGCCCATATTTTCTCCAAGTATAGCCATCATCACCTATCCCTTTTCCAGAACAAACTCTTACTTGTTCAGTCCACCGTGGCGATGTCTTTCTGCAACCCCAAAATGAAAAAAGGGAAAAATTAGACAAAATTCATCCACAAAAAAAAAAAAAGAAGATGAATTTTGAGAGACCCATAAATGGTATCGGCCAAAACTCACCTCTTTTTGTAGACATCTCCTATTTGGCATTGATCCTTTAGTTCTGAAGCCTCACTCCATGGGCTACCAGCAGAAAGAGATTTGGGGGGTTCTCCCACTAAATCCCCAGAATTTAGCATTGAAATGGATTTGTCATAAGTGGAAATTATTTTCTGAATCAGGAATTCGCACGATTCAGGTGATTCCAAAGGGTCAACGTGGCGTTTGAGCTGCTTTGCTAGATCATACCCTCGGTTTAGCTCATTGATTAGAGTTTCCATTTGGAAGTTGAACAAAAAGATTGGAAAAAGAACTCGTTTTTGCCGAATTCAGATGAAGAAGTGAAGTGGGTTGTTAACGAAATCAAGCATGGAAATAGCTGAAATCAAATGGGATATGGCAAATGTAAGATAAGATCAAGAAATTGTTTAAAATAGGGAAGAAGTAACTAATTAAAAAGCCAGAATTTGTTTGGGTCTCTTAGGTTTTTTGCCAAGGAGGTAGAGAGAGAGAGAGAGAGAGAGAGAGAGAGACAGATGGAGAGCTCTGAAGGGAAATCCTTTGTTAATAACGATGAGGTGGGAAGAAACAAAGGAAGATGATATAAAGGGTGAAAAGCAGATGTAAAGGGGAATTTTTATGACTGAAGAAAGGGAATCGTTCTCTCTCTCTCTTTTCTTCAGAAAAAGGTTAATAGAAATTATAGACAAGTGAGAGGAAACTCCCTTGCTGGATAAATTATTCAGCCGTCTGGGAGTGCGGCCTCCAAATAACATTAGCACCACACATATATGTGAAACTAGGGACGGAACTATATAGAGTGGAGTGTGGGACGAGCCACCCCCGGTTTTACATGAATGGAAATCGATTAGATGCCTATCGATGTCTGAATAACTTTATTTTTTACAAAAACAATGAAAAATAGTGATTTTAAACAATGAAAAATAGTGATTTAAAGAATGAACAATTCGGATGAAAATAATATATCGATGACGTTCGTTTAAAGACCACAAGAAAGTTGAATCAAGTCTTGAATTATTTTTTCAACTGAAAAAAAAAACGTAATCCAGAGTTTGAGTTTTACTTTATATATATTTCACATTCTTATTTTTTTACATTGGAATGGGGATGGTGTTGTCCCCGAAAGAAAGCGGGAGGCGTGCTGTCCCTTCGGGGATAACATGCATGTTGAGCCGATCACAGCCGTCTGTGGTCAGATCACATATTGTTCAAACAAATCTAAACCATCCACTGTCGAACAGATCTGAGTCGTCCATGGCCAACCACGGATAGTCATGATCTGCCCAACATGCATGTTGTCCCCGAAGGGACAGCACGCCCCCCGGATCCTCCTCGAAGAGACACCATAGATGTTGGGCCAATCACGGTCGTCCGTGGTCGGCCATGGATGGCTCAGATCTGCTCGGCAAACGACGGTTTAGATTTGTTTGGACAAGATGTGATTTGAACCGTCCATGATCGGCCAACATCCATGTTGTTCCTGAAGAGACAACACCAACGTGTACACATTGGAACAAGCACACCTCCTAATCCAAATCGTGGCTCCGCTATTGTGTGGGGCTCATACATTTATAGTCATGAATTTCATAAAAATGTGTGGTGTTGGAGTGTCCCGGAACACCAATACTAGAGGTGTCAAATGGGCAGTGTCGTGTCGGCATGGACCATTTAATTTCGTTCCAACCGTATTTCGTGTCGTGCCGTGCCGGCCCGTTTTACTTAATCGCGCTGTGCCATTTGGTAATCGTGCTATGTCGTGTCGTGTCGTGCCCATGTTGGCACATCTCTGAGTTTCGTCGATTTTTTTTTTGTATAATTTAGCCAAGTTTCATCGGGAAAAAAATTGTATATCTAATAACTATAGCTATATTGACTTTTTAAAAAGTATATAACCTATAATTCGAATATTTTGTATAATATAGCCGAGTTTCGGCGTATTGAGATTCGCAAAATATTTGTATTGATTTATTAAAAAAGGTATAACATATAATTAGAAATTCATCATTAAAAATTAATTTTTTTGATACATTAAAAATTAGTATTTGTTGTGTCGTGCCATGGGCCGTGCCCCGTGCCGTGCTACATTTTGCCCACTTTCATGCCGTACTCGTACCGTGCCGTGCTATATTTAAACATGTTGTGTCGTGCCCGTGCCAGCCACGCCCAGTTTAACTTCTCTACCAAAAACCGAGCTCAGGGAGTAGTGAATAATTAAACCAATTGCTGACCATTTCAAAGGCCCACATGTATTCTCTTTTGAAGATTTGTCCAACATATCTTGAAGGAGTACTGTAATAGAGAGATGATGAGGGCGTTGGAAAGTCAGAGAAATGGGAGAAGAGGGGAAGAACTGACCAAGAACGTTCAAGGCTTCTTCCGCGTTGTTTTGCAGAGAGAAAGTGACGTAGAGAGGTGGTGTCAAGTTCAACCCCTTTGCTTACGCTGATTGCCGATAGGTCACCCGCGTATTGCAAAAGTGCCTTTCCCATGTGGCCTCGCAACACTATAATAATTCTGTGGAACCCGAAGATCCTAGCGCATTATTTGTAGTAGTATATCCTTCAACTACCGTATCCCTTTTCCCTTAATTTTTTTTGTGGTTTTTTTAACACCGTCTTTTTACTGTTTTCCCTTTCTTCTTAATTTTACAATATATCGTTTGTCTTGATGAGAGGAAACAAACTAGAATAAAAATATAGACTAGAGTAAAAAAAAAAAAACTTCGTATGAGATGACGAAAAAGACCCCAAAAAAAAAAAAATACAATCTACATATTTTGGGTCTTTTTTGTTGTCTCGTATGAAGTTTGTTCAATTTTGACCAATTTTTTAATAATCTTTATATTCCTCTCGTCCAACTGAATGAGGTGATCTAAAAAATTATATCTCAATCTAATAAAATTTAAGAAAAAACAACAAATAAGACTGAGCCAAAAAATTGCCAAGAAGTTAGGTCGAAGGCGGCCCCGATACATTACATAATTTCATGAATAATGTTTGGAAAACATTGTAATTAAGTAATATTGACTGCTGTAATTTAATTGATAAATCACTCTAAAAAATGTACTATTTGTTGATCCGCGTCAAAATGCACTTGTAAAAATGAACAAACAAAATAATACCAAAAAAAAAAATTGATAAATGAAATGCATAAGAAAATGGGAACCAAATGAGGTCTTAATAGTGCCCAAAAAAATTGGGATTACATGGTGTGTAGCCATCAAGGAAGCTAATTAATTGGTTTTAGCCAAACCAAGAAATGGAATGGCGACATGTGGGGCTTTAAATCCTTTGTATTTTGTGTGTATCCTACACTCATGCTTTTTTTTTGTCACGGAATAATTCTTTAAGATTTTCATCTCTTAAGATTTCAACAAAGCAAAAATGGGTACAAAAGACTTGAGGACAATAATGTAGTCTTTCAATTTTCAAAGAAAAAAAAAACCTCTAGTAATATATAGAAAAAGAAAATTTTCCTTTGAATTATAGGCTCGCCCCTGCAAAATATTTTAGGAAAAAAAATTATCCCCTGCGTAGTGAAATTCTTAGCTCCATCCAAGGCGTTGTTTTGATTTTTAGAAAGGAAAAAAATTGGGTAATTGCATTCCCGCCCAACTCAAAAATCAAGAAAAACAACAAACAAGACTGAGCCAAAAAGTTACCAAGAAGTTAGGCCAAAGGTGGCTCCGATACATTACATACTTTCATAAATAATGTTATGAAAAAATTGGAAGTAATATTGACTGCTGGAATTTTTTGAAAAATCACTCCCAAAATTGAATTATTTGTTGATCCACGTCAGAATGCACTTGTGAAAAATGAACAATTAAACAAAAAATACAAAAAAATTGATAAATCAAATGCATAAGTAACTTAAAAAATGCGAACCAAATAAGCCCTTAATAGTACCCAAAAAAATGGGGTTACAAGGTGTAGCCATCAAGAAAGCAAATTGGTTTTAGCCAAACCAAGAAATGTAATGGCGACATGTGGGCTTTAATCCTTTGTATTGATCTTTGTGTGTATCCTACAATCGGATTTGGGGTACCTGTACAAATTTGTGAGTCCTCTATAATTTATATTTGGGATCAGAACCGTACAAATTTGTCTTACAGTATATTCTCCAAATGATATTGACCATCCATATAAATAGTATGTTGCGGCTGGGTCCATAAGGCCTAAGGGCCAGATGAGGCTAACCCTGAACATTAGAGGACAAAAGGACCACATCCTCAAAACCTATGGAGTCGAATGCAGATCGATCAACCTTCACCTCACCGAGAAGATGATGCTCTCGACTTACGGCGAGGTGGCCCATATATGGACGAATATAGATTTGAATGAGTCCCCCCAAGGGCGGCTGCGTTACATGAGCGCGGCTCTCGGCGTAGCTCTTGGGACGACTCCCGAAGATCCCACAGTGGGCTCCACGCTCGGAACAGTGGTTGCCGAGTGCCCTAACCATCCGCAGTGTGATTGGTTGACCACTGTTTGTTGGGGCTCAGGCACCACCTCTACCCCTCGGTAGTGTGTCAGGCACGCTAGACGGGTCATGATGGATCATTAAATGCGGCAGTCACCTACCCTGCCACCGCCGCCTGCAGAGTCACGTGGGTGATGAGGAATGTCTCGAGGTGAGTTGACCCTTCAGACCCATGTGACATGACGTCAGCTGAAGCGCGGCGTCTGCAGCAGAGATTGAGGTCACATCAGGCGTCATTCCTGGTACGAATGACAGGCGCGTAAGGGTCACCGAGCGCGTGCATGGTACGCCCCCTCTGCCTATTAGTACCCAACCCCAACTAACACTCTGGGTATTCCTCTCTCCTCATTCAATACCCTTATAACTCCACTTCTCTCTCTAAGTTTCCGTCATACTTCTTCTTCTCTGGTGACTGACTTTACTATCGGAGTGCCTTCCCGGACCTCCACCGTCCATAATATGCTCAACATTCCTAAAAAAATGAACAGTTTTGATCCCGAATGAATATTTCAGAGAGCTCACAATTAAAGTCACCACGGAAATGTGGAGACTTGGGTCACGGGAATCCAGGGGCGGAGCCATGATTTTAGTTCAGGGGGGCAAGAATTAGACGCTTTCAGGGGGGTGCAAGGATTTTGGTTCAGGGGGGCAAGAATTAGACGCTTTCAGGGGGGTGCAAGGATTTTGGTTCAGGGGGGGCAAAAAAAATAATCAAAGAGGGGTCAATTAGCAATTTTGTGAGGCATACTAATAAAATTCCTATAGAAATTTGGGGTCAGGGGGGTCAACTGACCCCTCTTGTCTCCATGTGGCTCCGCCCCTGCGGGAATCCCAAGTCCACCTACAATCATGCATTTTTTTTGTCACTGGACCATATCTAAAAAATTTCATCTCTCAAGATTTCAAAAAATGGGTACGAAAGACTTAAGAGGACGATGATGTTGCCTGGCCGTGTTTGTACCGAAAAATGACCGTTAATGTGAAATAGAATTGTACGTGGCAGGCGGCAGCAATATGTGCAAGGCAAAACCCATTTTCCGGGGGAAAATGTGAACATGGTTTCATGTGATGAGCATGGGTACCAATGGTTGCTCAAGAAAGTGGGACAACGAGGAATGAACATATTGTTCATGGAAACATGGCTCTTTTGGCTGTGAAAAAATAGAAGTCGAAGAACATAGGAGGGGTCACCGACCACACAACGATTGCATTTTCTTTATCAATTTCAATTTTCGTAGGTCTAGCACCTTCAATTATCTTTCTATTTCAATTTGCGAAGTCCTTTTTTTGAGGCAAGAAAGAACCGGCAGTGAATTTTATCTACCGCGCACAATTCACCTATTCAGTTTTTTCACACTCGAACCAAACGAGGTCCTGGCAAGCCCACACAACTTGAGCACACGACCAAGGCATTGTTTTGTTTTTCTGAGGGAATCAACTTGGGTTATTGCGTTTAGAGGTCACTGTTGGAAAATTGTGAATGATATCGGGAATTACAGAGGGTCTCATGAGGCAACCAGAACGTTCCCTTCGGGTTCAATGAATCTGGACTTTGTTACGTTGTGTGGATACTGAAGGACCGATGATCACCCCATGTTGATGGAAGATAAATTCTTGAAATTTATTGCGTCGGTTTCAGAATTCATTTGAGCCTTGCAACCCAAAGGTCTCCCTTAATCAATCCCGTTTTTTAGAAAGCAACCAGAAATTCTCATTCCACACAAATGTTCTGAAAGTCGATTTATTATTAGAGAGAGACAGACGAAGTTAGGTTCGTCAAATCTATCCTCGGAGGGTGTTCCGGAGGTAATGGTTCAGCTGTTTTATCCTGGGAGACAGATGTTGGTTCACCCACAACACACTCTCAGTAGGCAACGAATATAATTTAAGGAGACTGTAGTTTTCACAGGACTCGGTTTATTTTATTTTATTCGATTCTGTTTGTATCTCGTTTATTGTTCTCCATCTCTGTATTTCAATTATGTGTATTTTGTTCATGTTGTTAAGGAAATTGTTGTTTGGAATATGTGGATTGCAATTCGTTTTTCCCTACAGTCTAGTGCTCGATTCAAGAAAAACGTGTGTCTAAAAACGGTGTTGATGCTCACCACACTCCACGGTAGTAGGAACCTTGTCCATGGACTACCATCAATCTCTTTTCTCAGAGTTTAAATACTTCTAAGAGCAAGTGCGGCAATACTTCTCAAAAAATGTAAGTAAATAACGTATAATTTTCATTTTATCTACTCACATCTCTATCAATACTACTATGTCCATTTTACTTTTTAAATATTAAAATATTATTATTTTATAATAATAATAATAATAAAGGGGCGCAGGAGTATAAAACAATAAATAGGGGTTTGCTTGTGAACATTTCTTCGCTTACTATGGCAAAGTTCTGTAGCTAATACCGAAGTCGATTCCTATTCTGCTGAGGGCGTATTTTTGGGTTTGGTTATCTATTTTATCTAAATTTATGCAAATAGAGAGGCTCTTTTACATGCTCTAATAGCGGTATAGTAATTAGAGGGCGTTTGGCAAACTCCTTTTCAACTTTTCTAATTCTCTTTTTTACATTTTGGCCGTTTGGCTACCTCAAAGTAGAAGTTGTTTTTGCAGAATGACTTCTCAATTTTGAAGAAAGGAGAAGAGAAGTTAAAAAGAGGGTAGGAGGAGCTTTTTGATTTCTCATTTTTCACTTTTTCCATTTTGATTAACAAAAATACCTACAAAATGTATTCTACACATATCTCCCAAATACTACTCCTGTTGCAAAATGTATTCTGCACATTTTCATCCAAACACTCTACCAAATTCAAAATACATTCTGTCCATAATTCAAAAAACCAAAAAGACAAAAAATTGAAAATGAAAAACCAAAAAGTAGGCTCCTAAACACCCTCTTAATACCACAAGAAATAAGATAGGAGCAAATTGTGGACGTGGTATTTGGAGTACAGAACAAACGATGAGCTTTCCGATATTAGTCAATCATGGTAAGAGTAATTTTCACCCATCTTTTTTAGACGTGTACATGAATAGAACCGTAATAGATAATCATTTGATATTTATTTATTTGTTAACTGCTTTTGTTCCAAAATGATACTTCCTCCGTCCCAAATTGTTGGTCCTACTTTGGGAATTTAACTTTTTATGAAAAGTAGTAAAAAAGAAAAGAAGTATATATTTTTCTTTGTTAACTTTTTAAAATGACCATATGTTTTGGGACAACTAAAAAAAAAAAAGGACCAACAATTTAGGACGAAGGGAGTACTATGAATATGCATGGAATCTTCAATTTGAAAAACATAACTATCTATCAATTCCAAGAAACTTCCAAGTAAAAAAGGTGCGATGGCTCCATAATAGGGGTCTAGTGTGAATACAAAATGGGAGAGGAAAATGGTGTGGCTGGGCCTGGGATTCCATTATCCTTCTAGATTGTGGGCCATCATCACCTTCTTTAACAGTAACACGGTTTGGATGGTAAGATTGTGTGCTTATTATCAAACACAAAGGCTTTTTCCTTACCTACCTGGTCAAAAAATTGGAAAAAAAAAGTAAAAAACGTCATACTATTAAAGATAATGTCTTTGAATTCATTTTTTCTCTTCAATCTTTGAATTCATTTCTCTTCAATCATTTCGTGGAAGACTCACGTAAGAGCATGCACCTAAAATTATACTCCGTATTTGGTGGAATTTAGTTCTAAGTTAAAAAAAAAAAAAAAAAGCGAAAGTTGAAAAACAACAGTAATGCAATGATTAAGATCGTTTGAATAGTAGGTCCATGTTTTGTGAGATTTGTATCCGTCATATATTATTCGATGCATGCACAGATTGATTTGTTTTGTTTTGTTTTTATTTTTTTGTCAATCCATAGAAGACATCTTACATCACATATCACATATGAAGTACAAAGTATAAACACGGGACACTACATCAATTGTGAGAGTCCACGAGACAATCAAACCCAACAACTTAATCGATACAAAAAATAAACCCGTTACATGATAGAAACAAAGAAAGGAAAAGTCCCCACACGCAAGCGGAGAGATTCAAACTCCTGACCTCTTAGAGCATTCACAATGGGCTCCCTAAAAATAGCTCCTAAGTTGACTCCTAAAGTGTACACATAAGCTTAATTGAGGTCCATTTTTCACTCCTAGAGCTTCCTAAATTTAGAGAACATACATGCACTCAATGGGCTAGCAAGAGCATTCTCTATTTTGTGAGAAAAAAGAATAAAAAAATTTGGGTCTCATAAACAAAATCATTTATCTATTGAAAATTTCATATTAAAATAAGATTAAAAGGGCACTTGGAGCTAGCCCATTGAAGACCATAATAATTGATCAACTGGCCTGCTAAATTTTAGAAATCTCACTTAAGGAGCCATTTTTAAGTTCTCATTGTGGATGCCCTTAGTGAGATGCAAAAACCCAGGCCAACTGAGTTAAGCAAAAAGGAAAAAAAAAAAAAGGCTCCGTGAGATTGTAATAGAATCGGTTATTCTACCTTAAACAAGTTTAGCAAAAAATAAGAACTTGGACAAGTTTAGATTATGTTTGTGTGGGTGTGGGTGTGGGTGTGTTTGAGAGAGAGGGTCAGAGGGGGAGATTTCAAGAGAGAGACATCAGAGAGTGGTGTGGGTGTGGGTGTGGGTGTGGGTGTGTGTGTGAGAGAGAGAGAGAGAGAGAGAGAGAGAGAGAGAGAGAGAAAGTACCATATCTGTACAGAGCCAGAAATGCTACACGCCCAGACCATTTATGCATAGACTGTGCACATAGGCGTGTGAGGGCATCTCCAGTAGACATTAATGGAGTAAGAATTAGTGTAAGATTTGTTGTGTTTGATTAGATAATTTAGTTTAGTTTTGATGATGTCAGTAGATGTGTAATGAGTGTAGAGAGATCGAGAGAGAAATTAGAGAAATAATGATATCATTAAAACTAAAATTAAAACTAAACAAGAAAACGAATAAGGCCAGTACAGTTATCTAACACTTTTTATTTTTTGTGCTCCAATAGTGTTGCCAGTGTAAGAACTGTAGTGGCAGAAATTTAACTTTTCCTTGTGTCAGGTACGACTGTATTTGCTCAGCAAACATTGGAGAGGAGGAGAGAGAAAGAGAGGGGAGGAAAGAGAGAGAAGTGTGTAGGAAGCCTACCGAAACCCATTTTTTTGACACTGGGCCGTCCTTTTATTGTGTACTTACTGTTGAATACTCAAACCACTTTCCAGGTGTATCTTTATATACATATATATACTCCATCCGTCCCAATTTCTTGGTCTTTCTTTCCATTTTGGGATGTCCCAAAATATTTGTCCCACTTCTAAAAATATTCATCAAAATTGGGTCACTTTCCAATTTTACCCTTAAAAAGTACTTTTCTCATCTTAATTGGCTAGTCTATAGGAGTATCTTTTATTTTATAACGGTTTTTATGATTTTGAAAATTTTGTATAATAAAACTAATTGATATCTATCAAACAAGATCCATATTGAATATGTTTTGACTTTCATATAATAAATTAGCCTCACAAATTTGGTCACAGTAATATTGACTGAATTTAGGGGCAAAATAGAAAAGTCAATACAAAGTTTTCATACCCCTTAAAAACCCATTTCCCCAAAAGGGGCAAACAAATTGGGACAGAGGGAGTAGTTATTTGTGTACTTTTTTACACTCTTACAACACAACACTCTAACAACACCATTGCAACACTCATTACCTTAACGACACACTTTGTCATAACACACAAATGGGACCCACTTTTTACACTTTTGTGTCATATAACAACATATTTTTAACTTCACGAACGTTTGTATAATTATTTTAGTCCATATTAAACATATATGATACTCCATATAACGAACGTTTCAAGTCCCATACGAACATTTCGAGTCGTTCATCGATTTTAAAATTATTTATTTACTTTTCTCTGCAAAAATTCAACTCAATCATATATGATACTCCATATAACTATAAGTGTTTGATAAAATCCTCCAATTTTTTATTCAGAATCTAAGATTCTAAACTCTAAATAAATTTTGAAGCAAAATTAAAGTATTTGATCAAACACTTATAGTTATTCAATTGAGTTGAACCTTGGCAATGTAAAGGGCACCACTGTTCTATTTGCATGCGTATCTCTGTATCCTTTGTTTTTTTTCTGCATTTACTTTCGTTATTTTTTTTTTTGCACAGCACATTTCTTTTTGTCATTGCTATGTTGTCGGTGTGCATTAGGCCCCTGTCCCTTCTTATTGTGATAGTCGATTGTAAGCGTGCCGTCCCATGCATGTTGCATGTTGGGCCGATAACAATCGTCTGTGATCGTTCATGGACGGCTAGATCGATGCCGTGTGGCTGATGCCGCATCATCTTTGAATCCAGGGCCAGCCCAAAGTATTTGGGTGCCCTAGGCCTAATCCTAAAGTGGTGCCCTATATTTCTTTATAACTAAATAACAAAAGAAGTTGTTTGTATAATTATTTTAGTCCATATTAAACAGCAAACGGTGGAGCTGGTTCGTCAAGGAGAAACGGCTCAACACGGGCGATGTCGTCTTGTTTCTGCGCCACTAGCTTTTCATCGAAAGGAGGCGGCAAGGATTGACTTTAGTGGTGGCGGTGGGTCAATTACCCGTTAATGTGGGTGTGTGGGCACGAGCCGCAGTGTATGTACCTTTCAATGGTCACATGACAACCCCAAAAAAAAAATTCTTATAATTAAATCATGTCAATTTTAGGTTAGTTCTCTTTTGAACACTTAGTCCAAATATAAAATGAACAAGAACATATCTTTAAAAGGATCCGTGTGAACTTATTCGCTACATAATTTTCTAATAAGAAAGTGAGTGTGTTTATCCTCCAAATTTATTGGGCCACCAAATGGGCTTTTGCTTTGTGTGTATCATTGGGCTTCAACAATAACAGTTTTTAAAAGCCCTAAAACACAATTGGACCACTTGTTTCGCCTTCAAAAGACTCCTACTTAGCTTTGTACTGGAGTGCCTCTTTTTTTCTTTTTTCTTTTTTGATGTCCTAAGCCTAGGCCTCTTGGACCTTCGTAAGGGCTGGCCATGTTTGAATCCCACACAGGACGTTGTACGGCCGTGCAGTATGGCAAGACCACTAGTGCCACACGACTGAGGCGAACAATCCGGTACTGTGCCAAGTTCTGCATCCTTGACGTGACCCAACCCAACACCTCGACTCAACTGTGAGACACAGGTGGAACAGCTATACGGAGGTCTGGGCTTTCCAGATGGTCCTGGTATGGGATCCATTTACCCGGCCCACTACAAAAAACCTGCAATGAGACTCCAAACCAAGCAAACCCAGAATAATGGAGAACTCCGACCACCAAAGTTACGCCCAGCTTACAACGCTAGCAGAAACACAGAATGCTACAAGTAGCTTACCACAAAAATGTCAACCAGGGGTTACCCGAATGGAACGAGCATTCTTTGAAGACAACTGTTCCAATCTTTCAGCAAAATTACAAATAGGCTGCAACATCTCCTCTAGAAAATGCCAAGAAAAAAAAAATTATGATCTTTCAATAATTCAGTGATACTCATTCACCCAGTAGGATCAGCATGGGAAAAAATAACAGTAGTCTTTGAATCCATTCATATGTTTTGTTTTGTAAGCTGACAACCATAGCATGACAATAAGATAGAAACTTACTAAATTAAAGGCATAATCAACCGTTCCGCCACAATTCTTCTACTAACAATTTAAGATATGAAAAGGAAAATAACTCTGCTTTGAAAAGATTGCCTTGGAAGGCTAGTTTAGATTTCCTGACTCGAAAAGTTAACAAATTTATGTTTCCAGCGGAGCTCCACAGATGTGTGTTCAGTGTTCCTAAGAAACAGGGATACACACACGCAGACAAACAAACAAAGCCACGCGAGATATGATGGATCATAAAATCAATGGCAAAAGGGTGTGCCTACGAGTCATACCAGATAACATCAGCATTTGCTAGAACTTCATCAGTGAAACATAAGATTGGGTGCTCACTAGTTATACCAGATAAGACGAGCTATCTTCTAATGAGCACACCAAATTACCCATACAAATCAAGATACATATTTCCTTCCATCTTTTCATTTTCCAAGTACGCAATAGGAGAGAACGATCAACAGCAAAAATTATTTAAATTACAACTGAAACTTCACAAATACATAAATCTTCATGCCCATAACGAAACTAGGAGCGCTTCCAAACCAAAAAGTCTATGGGTGATCTCATTGACAATATAAAGGTTCCAGAAAGATCTTCCAGTGACAATAATGAGATCGAAGAGCATGGATGATGAAGCTACTTGAACAACATAACGTCTAGGGCCATTGACTGATAGGACAACACGATCTTAGGATCTTGGATACCAAGTCTCAAACCTCCGACCTGATGGTTAAGAGGAAGACTCCTAACTATTAGGCAGGACAAGACGATCTTAAAAGAAGTAGTAGTACCAGTGCAACATCATACCAGAATGAGAAGAGATCCAATCACCAGTTACAATTTCCTAAAAAGCTTAACAACTTTATGCAGTCTTAGTTGCACAGCCGGCACAAACATAAAATAAGAGTTGCCTTATGCGCAAGGTTAACTAGCTCCAGCACACATGTATGAGCTTGTTGTGATGAATGAATTTTTTTTTTGCAGATTAAAAAAAAAAAATTCAATTTGATCTGAATCCAAATGTTGTAAGTGTACAAGATGAACACTTCACTTCTGTTCACCATGATGCATGCTCGATGTTGCAAATATAAAAAATAATGTAAATAAACAGCATAGCTTTAGCCCATGGGGTACAAAGAGCATTACATTGTATCTATTCGACTTAAAAAGGCACACTTCTTCTCTTTTGAGAATATTTGTTACCCAATTTATCCACATTTTATTTTATGAGCTTGAATTGAAGGTACTAACTTACTTTGGTTTCTTAGGAGTTCTGTACGACCTTCGGATCGTACAACTCCACAATGTTTTTCGTATCTTCCACCCACATATATTTATGAGTTTGTGTGTGCTCTTGCTGACTAGAGAGGTTTCCCTTGTTTCTCATTATTGCAGTCCTAAACTTTCGCTCTCAAAGGCAATAATCATACATCGTGAATAATGCAAACATGAAGGAACCATACTTACAGTTACAACAAGATAATCATGAATTACCTGTTACAATGCTCATGGTGATCTGAGAATTTAAAAGGTAAGTACAATTCTAAGTCACCATCTTTTGACATATCCTAGGTTTAACCATTCTTTCTCCATTAACTGCACCTCAAACGTATTTCCTCATAGTCCAATACCTTCTCTCCTCTATCTAGCAAAATTAGGCTGCTTGTGCAAGTAACGATTCGGAATGAACTCGGAAGACCAGTAATTCCAAGATCCTTCATCTGTTGATTCTCAGCGTCGAACGAAACCAGATTTCCACTCCCCGTTACAATCAAAACATCCTGATTATCGATAAGGTTCAGCGGCAATGAAATCTGTTCCCCTGCAATGGAAAATTGTCTCATCCAAGAATCCTCGACCCCATAATCCTGCATCAACCATACTTCCCAACGGTCGTTGAAATGAAAAAACAGAGACAGTGTCTCACCGGAAGCCGAAACAGACAAGTCCAATTGATCATAACCATTCGGGCGATTATTGGGCAATGCCATCTCTTTAAAAACCTCACCACTCATGTCAAATGACATTATTGAATCGCATAAATGACCAACCTTAGGCCTCTTATACGCCATCCAATGAACTGCTCCGTTCACATACACATTACTAGACCAACGATTAGGCATATAGCATGGCGCAGTAGCTTCAATTTTCCTCCAAGAATTTAACTCCGTAGAGTAAACCAATACATCAGGAATATCATCACTTCCACAATCATACAAAATCTGTACAACTTTGAAATCATTTGTCTCCAAAACAAACCCAAACCCAAGAACCATATGAGAGAAATTATTGCGATATCGATGTGTCAAGTAGGAATAGGGTAATTTCTTGAATTTCCCAATGATCACGTTCCATAAAATTAACCCACCCATATATGAATAAAAATTAGTATCGAACAAACAAACTAACCCATTACTGGAACCCACGATTCTGATATACCCATGTTGGCTCTTGAATGGAAACTCAAATTTCTTGCGCTCAATTAGGCTTTTACCCACCATGGAGAAGTACTGTTTCTTGTAGTCTATGGATTCGTAGTAAAGGAAGAGGAATTTGTCATCTGGGGAAGGGTTGGATTTCGAGTGAGTCAAGTGGAGATTGATGAAGTGAGGGTTTTGGATGAGAGAGAGAAATTGTTTGGATGAGAGAGAGAATCGGATGAGGGGTTTGACGGGGAGTCTTAAGAGGATGTCGAACAACACGTCGCGGGGAAGGCTGGAGATTTCCATTGAAAGTCGATGCATCGGATCCTTGATTTGCCTTCCTCTTCGCCTGCTGATTACAAAAAGGTTGTTTCCTCATCGATCTAGCATGTTCATTGGTATACAAGCACTGAGTAGAACACGATTGCTTCGTTTTGTTTCTGAAATTTACTACACCAGTATGAAATTAAAGAGGAGTGAAGATAATTTCTCCATGAACTCTCCAGAAAAGAGTTCATGAATGGAAGTATCGATGTGAAACTGAAAGCTTAAGGGGCCTGTATTTAGGATGGAAGATTTGGGAAATGACTGCATCATTCGACCAATTAGAATTCGACCCGCCGTGTCTTTCGACAAATACTCCAGTGGAGTACTTAAAATTTAACGTGGTATCTCCGCCCAAAAAGATTTAGCTGCGTCGTCCAACGAATACAAACTTTTCTTACTCGTGAAGTTATCCACTTTACGACAGAAATGCATATATAGGAGTACATATTTTTCGAGTTCAAATCCTCCCCTTTTTTTTTTTTTTTTCATGTGCATATCGTATTTTCAACAATTCAATAACGTCAAAAATGAAATTTTTTTGTTCTTTTCACAGTTTTAGTTTAGGTTTAGTTTAGTTTTGTAATCATTACCCTCATTTCTATCTCTATCTCTCTCCACTCATTAGTCTTATCTCCAAAAGTAAACTAAACTAAAATTACTAAATGAACAAAACACAATTTCAACAAAAGGCCAAGAAGTATGACCAAAATTAACGCAACTGCAACATAGAAACTAATATTACTAAATTACAGACACAATTTCAACAAAAAATTCACCAACACTTTTGAAATATGAAAAACAAAAGTAACTCTGCCCTTTGAAGATCACGTTAGAACGCTCTTTTTGATTTCCCCAGTCGGAAAGTTCAACACATCTGATTCCGGCATAGCTCTAGAAAACTGTATTTGATAATAAGAAACGGTACCACGCATGCTCGTGCCCCAAAAGAAAGACCAAATATGATGGAATCATAAAATCATAGGCAAAAGAGGTGTTCCTATGAATCATAACAGATAACACCAGCTTTTACGAAACTTCAACAGTGAATCATAAATACGTGTGCTTGTTAGTTATCTTCGAGAACTTCATCAGTAAAACATAATCCAAATGTATTTCTTCTTTCTGGGCTTCAGCATTTAACTGTCTCAGCCAGATGACTGAAAGGTATTTCTTCTTTCCTTGATCATTTCCTTTTCCAAGCACACAACAGGTAAGAGCAATCAACGGCAACGATTCCAATTACAGCTAAAAACTTCCGAATTCCATGAGTATCCATGCCAAGAAAGAAACTACAACCACTTCCCAACCAAGAAGTCTATCAAATGTAATTCTATCGACAACAAAATATTACAACAAAAAAAAAAAAATCTCACTGACAAATTGGATTGTAGAGCACTGGATGGTGAAAGTACTTGAACATCATGGCATCTAGGGCGTATTAGCAGATAGAGACACGGTCTAAACAGGAATACAATTGCCAGCACAACATCATACCGAAGTGAGAAAAGATCTAACCATCTTTCACAGTTTCCAAAAAAGCATAAGAACAACTGTACGCAGTCTTAGTTGCACAGCCAAAGGCACAAATTATATGCAAGGTTAACTAGCTCCAGCACGTGTGTTTATTCAATGTGATCTGACTCAAAATGTTACAAATGTGTTCAGGATGAAACTGTAACATTGAGAGTACTCAAAACTCTGTAATGAAATTCTACGACCTATATATTTCAGTTCAGTTCACCCTGATGCATACTTGATAGTGCAAAATATCAACAGAAAAACATGAACGGGTACAACTTTGCTTTTCACATTCTAGTTTCCCTAGTTTATCCACATTTTATTTTTTTGCGCAAGACAAGCACCTACCTCTGCAAGAACACCGTCATTCAGAAAGGAAGGCAATTCTACTCAAGCTAAAAGCTGTAGGTTTCAAATTTCTCGTTATTGCAGTCATATCCAATGGTTCTTAAAGGAAACAAGGAGGATCCCTCGTCTCTCGTCATTGCAAAGCTACTCGGTCCCGGTGGTTCTTAAGAGCAATAATCATCCATTGTGAAATACCCATAAAACAAAGCATATTTATTATAACAGCAAGGTTATCTTGAATTACCAGAAAAAACGCTCACGGTGTTCTGAGAACTAATAAAGTTAGTATACCTGTACACCACAATCTTTGAACATATGCAAGCAAAATTGCAAAAAAAAAAAAAACTAGCCTTCAGTAGAACTTTTTGCACAAGTATAGGTTAGCATTCAAAAAGGACAATATGAACTTGCACTAAGGTTAGGAATCGCCCATCTCTAGCCAAACCATAACCATACATATTCAGCAGTATTCACACTTATCACTTAATAACATAAATTCCTGAAAAACTAAAGAATACCACAATAGATCAAATAAGCTCTAAGAAAAACAGTATATAGCTTCTCTTGCCTCCTGTATTGATTATTCACACACTCAATAGTTTATTTTCATAATTCCTTTTCCTTTAGCGGCACCTCAAACATACTTGCCACACCAAATTTTCTTAGTCCAATACCTTTTCTCCTCCATCAAGCAAAATTAGGCTGACGTGCAAGTACCTACGCGGAAGGAGCGCCAAAGACCACTTATTCCAAGATCCTTCGGCTGTTGGTTATCAGCATAGCAGGAAACCAGATTTCCACTTCCCATTGCAAGAAAAACATCCCCATTCCAAAAAGTTCACCGGCACTGAAAAAAGTTCCACTAGAATGGAAGATGGACTCATCCACACATCCACAACGCCATAATCCTGCATCAACCATACTTCCACTGGTTGTTGAACTTAAAAACAGAGACTGTCTGACCAGAAGCCAAAGCAGACAAGCGCAATCTGTCACAACCATTAGGGCCATTACTGGGCAATACCATCTCTTTGAAAACCTCGCCACTCATATCAAAAGACATATAAAACTGCAAGAATGACCAAAACCAAGCCTCTTGTAGCCAATTCAATTAACTGTTATAACCACATATACAATACTAGACGAGGCATACAGCACGGCGGAATGGCTTCAATCTTCCTCCAGTAAATTTAACTCCATAGAGTAAACCAATACATCCGGAATGTCAATCAGTATCACGATCCTACAACATTTGTACAGCGTTAAAATCACTCGTTTCTAAAACAAACCCAAACCCAACAACCATATGAGTCTATGAGAGAAGCTATCACGTTATCGATGTGTCCAGTGCAAATACGGCAATTTCATGGATTTCCCAATGATAATGCTCTATAAAATTAAACCAGCAGTATTCGAAAGAAAACTAATACTAACCAATTAATGAAATTCGAGAATTATGACACACCCATGTTCGATCTTTAATGAAAACTCAAATTTCTTGAGCTCAATTAGGTTTTTACCTCCGTCTAGGAAATTTCCATCTGGGGAAGAGCAGGATATTGAGATATTGAATGAGTCAAGTGGAAAATGATGAAACGAGGGTTTTGGATGAGAGAGAGATATTGCTTGGACGAGGGAGAGAATAGGATGAGGGTTTTGAGAGGAAGTCTCAAGAGGATGTGGAACAAAACATCGCGGGGAAGGTTGGAGATTTCCATTGAAAATCAACGGATCGCCTCCTTGATTTGCCTTCCTCTGATTCCAAAGAAATTGGTTTGCTCGTCGTTCTCGCAATACACCCTGTAGATGGATGTAAATGTATACAAGCACTGAATAGTGGATACCACAGGATTGTTTCGTTTCACTGGAGTACTACTTTCGAATTCTACATTTCTCATTTCTCAAAGCCAAGCGAACAAAGTCTATACGCCTAATTTGTTTGATCGGAGATAAATGAAAGAAATATGAAATTCCTTATAATATGGGAGATATATAAAATTCTTAGGATATTGCTCAGGATATCACTGGATAGAAGAAATCTATATCCGGTGTTTGTATTCAACGGGATATAGCCACTGGAAAGCACTTTTTTTTGTTGTTTTAGCCATTGGAAAATTCAAATCTCATCCAAATCCCAACCTCCCATGGGATTTTATATCTCATACGGATTGGGATAAAACTTAGGATTTCAAATCTCATCCAAAATAAAGAAACCAAACATGGGATTTTGACTCTCACTCCATCCCACCCCAAATCTCACTCCCAAATCCCACCAAACAAAGAAGACCTATATGTTTTCCTCCAAAATTACTGCAGAAGTAATTTGGATTAGGGGGCGTCTTGTCCCTTAAAGCGACAGCATACATGTTCTCACCATTCGAGCCGTCCGTACTCAGCGATTAACTGTTTAGATCAGTTCAGTAAAAACAGTGCAAATCTATTTGGGTCCAAACAGATCTGGGTCGTTGATCACCAAGTACGGATGACTCAGATGGGGACAACACGCATGTTGACAATACCCTTCCCCAATTCGACAATTACACAAGTAACTAGTACTACTAACTACCCTTCGAGTTAGACAATTAACTTGGAGGGAGCGGGGGCAGGGCCTATAGTGAGGAGCTCAGTTCAGGGTGTGGTAAGCTCGGCTCAATCGCCCGATCAGGAATTAATCGTTTGGATCATTTTACACTTTAAATAAACATTTTACATAGAAGTATAATTTAAGTCTCATTTATCCGGACCTTCGATCGCCGATCGAACGGTCAAGCCGAGTACTAAACCTTGTAATGAGTTCGGCTCACTACATGCCCCATTATTAACTTTGGCATTTTTGCATAGCAAGTACTCCAATTTGATTGCCAAACTTGAGTTTGGTCTGTTTTTACAAGATTTTGTTAACGAGTGAGAGGCTCATGTATTTGATCGTATGTATCTGATTAAATTCTTTACCAGTGTCGTTGGTCGTTGCTTAAATAAATAAATAAATCGTTAGTCAAAGACTCAAAAGAAAAGAAAAAAAGGTGTCCAATTGCTTTTGCGGAAGGATAATGGGCAACATTCTCTTTATCTTTATTAAATAGTTGTTCCTGGTTACTATTATTTGATACCTCTCAAAAAAAATTATTCATATTATCTGATTTATAATGATTTATATATCTAATATGGATCTTGTTTGAAGATCTCAATTAATTTTATTTAACACATATTTCAAAATCATTGAAAACATTGTAAAATACAGATAATTGTTTGAGTAATTCAAAAAGTGGAATATGAGCAACAATTTGAAACAGAGCGAGTAATCAATTTTTGGTTACATGATGCTTCTGGAGAGGTTCCAACTGATTTCACTCAATAGAGAAACTAATGGATGTGCGGATCTTCAGGCAAAGATAGCTATCAGCTCAGATTTAGGAATTTTTATTCTCTAGGTAAGATACATTTATCAAATAAGATATATTTTTTAGCAAATTTAGACTATTAAAAATATTTTTGAATAGTTTGGATTGCCAAAATCGTAAGACTTCCTAATATTTTTACCCAAAATCTTACTAATATGCTTGGTGTTTCCCAAGGTAAGTTTCCATGGAGTTCTTTAGCCTCGTTTAGTTGTCAAGAAAGTATGAGAAAGGATGGGAAATTCAACTTTCCCATAACTTTTGTGGTGTTCAGTTACTAGGAAAATAATGGGACCCACAAAAATATTTTTCCCACTAGGACTCACTTTTCCTCAAAATGCATTCTGCAAAAAAGAAGGAATTATGTGTCATGGGAAAGTTTGCTCTTGCCAATTACACTTTCCTGGAAAAATGCTTTATAAGTGAACACTCACACGAAAGTAAATTTTCCTTTCCTTTACTTCACTTCATTTCACTTTTCTCAGGATTAACTTTCTCGCGTAACATTCTTGACAAATGAACGGAGCCAAGTGTGAGCTTTTCATAAGTTAGCTTATTTATAATGAATTTGACTTTGTTGGTTTTCAAATAAGAGTCCGTTTGAGAGCTTCATTATTGAATTCTGAATTTAGTATTAGAGAACTGAATTGTTAAATGCATTATGACATATTGCATTCTCTAAATTACACAATGGAGACATAATTTGATAACCAGGCCAGGTACTTTTGCATTCTTATTTTGTATTCTGGTTAAAAAATCGTATTTTAATCTATCTTGATGATTACTCTCAAACACTGCTCCGTAACTAAATTTATTTTGCACACATCTCTCAAACACTCTTATAAATTAACAATTTATTTTGATTTTAATCCAAAAAATCTATAATTCACAATTCGAATTGTCAAATGCAAAAATAATAGGCTCTCGAACGGGCCCTAAACCTTTGGTGAAACACAGTTACAAGACAATAATCATTTGAAATTCCTCATACCCAATGTTTCTGGAATTTTGTACAGACAAAAATGGTTTGACACTCACCAACCAATCACATATTCGTTACGAACTTGCAAATTAAAATCCCATCTGAAATACTGTTCATTTTAACTTGGCCTAAAAATTGGGCTCATGGAGCTTGTCCTTGTAGACTCGAAGAAGTCTAAAAGAAACCTCTAAATCAAAAGTGTATAGCACCATCCTATAAAAACATTCTGAAAATGAGCCCTACAAAATACAGAATTCAAATTACTGCAACAATATGGGACCTGCTGGTAAAAACCCTAGGCTCTGTTTGGAACATGAGGAAAGAAAGGAAAAGGGAAGGAAAATGAAAAAAATTCTCTCTTCTTGTTTGGTTTGGAGAGAAAGAGGAGGGAAAATAAAAAATAAAAAAAAAGTTTTGTGAATAGTAAAATTTTCCTCTCACTTTCCTCTCATTTTATTTTTTTTCCCTTTTCCTTTCCTTCCTCATGTTCCAAACATAGCCTAAGGTTTTCACTGTTGGGGGACCGAGAGTTTAAACTCGTGTAGGAATTAACAGAGCTACAATTCATAGGATCCTAGTACTTCATTTATTAGGCCAATGGTACATTTAACAGGGGAGAAGTTTTTCAATCGATAAATCTAGGGGTACCGACGGCGCCGGAAACCCCCTTGTGGGTCCCCAACAGTTGATCTGATCCGTCCATTCATTCCAGAATCGAATTCCGAGGGGCCCACGCGAGAATCACCTCAATCGGACGCTCCTAAGTGCTTGATCCAAAATCACCCCATTTCGTTCCAAAATTCGGATCGACCGTTTGGGACCCACAATGGGATCCCCAGCGCCATCGGTACCCCGTTGGTACTGTTTGGTCTGTACCGGTAGAAGGGTTCTTTTTCAATGCTCTTGGGGCAATATTGAGCACGAAATTGGAATTAATAACCCACATATCTATGTATGTGATGAGAAGTTTTTCAATGCTCTCGGGTAATGTTAATCACGAATCTGTACTACACATTTGTGTGAGGCCTACATACTTGAAAGTGGATCTCACACATTTGTGGTTCAGCTTCATACTCAATATTGCCCCGGGAACATTGAAAAGTTTCTCGTATGTGGGGCTGCCACACTGGCCACTGCAAACGCACGCGCAGAGAGAGGGAGAGAGAGAAAGCAACAAAATTAGGTAATGCCATGTAGTTGTAGTTCATAGAAACAAGCACTTGTGGGGAACATGTATAGAAAACCCTAGAAAGATGAACTAATAGAAATGACGAGAGAAATGAAAACTGATGTTCTTCTCATTGATCTTTCTTGAATCCAGATATGAGCTATGAAGCCCTTATATACCACTATTACACCGACTTAACCAACTAGAGTCTTTAACAGAAAACACAAGATTACACCTAACTAATGCTTAACGGAAACACTACCAAACTATTAAACAAACCGTTACACTTAACAGATTTAACAAACCTTAATGACACTTGCTAACACTCCCCTGCAAACTTATGGGTGTCTCTTCAACCATAAGTTTGGAGCGAAGAAAAAGAAAACGATCAACAGATAATGACTTTGTAAAAATGTCAGCAACCTGGTCCTTGGTCCTAATATGATGCACCACAATTTGCTTGTTTAAGACCTTCTCTCTTATAAAATGATAATCAACCTCCACATGTTTTGTGCGAGCGTGAAACACTGGATTTGAGGCTAAGGCAATGGCAGAAAGGTTGTCACACCAGATGTGATGAGGAAGAGTTGAAGGGATGAACAAATCTGTCAACAACTGTTGAACCCAGGACACATCAGCAGCTGTTTGAGCTAGAGCCCGATATTCAGCCTCGGTGGAAGAATGTGCAACAGTATGCTGTTTCTTGGCACACCAAGAAATCAAATTTGGGCCCAAATACAAACAGAAACCAGTGGTGGATCTCCTGCCCAGTTTGAATCTGAGTATGATGTGAGAGTTAAAGGTCCAGGAACAAAGACTAAGCCATGATGAAGACTCCCTTTAATGTATCTTAGGATTCTCTTAACAGCAATAAAGTGACTTTGTTTGGGAGCATGCATGTGTTGACAAGCAAGGTTGACAGCATATGAAATTTCAGGACGTGTAAGAGTGAGATATTGTAAAGATCCAACAATGGTCCTAAACCAAGTATGGTCTTCAAAATCAAAATCTGGATCTAGTACATCTGGCTTAACTGATGAAGGAGACAAGCTAGATTTGCAGTCTTGCATTCCAGATTTATTGAGAAGATCAGTTGCATATTTAGTTTGACTAAGAATCAGACTTGAACCATGATGCAATACTTTAATACCCAGAAAATAACTAAGTGATCCCAGATCTTTCATAACAAATTTGGAGCTCAAAAGAGTAATTAATTCAGCAATAAACTAATCATTACTACCAGTCACCACAATATCATCTACATAGACCAAAATGAAGGTAATACCTTTAGCATTGTGAAGAGTAAAAAGAGAAGCATCTGCCTTACTATTGGTGAATCCTTGTTGAAGAAAAAATCCATAAAACATAGAGAACCATGCCCTTGGTGCCTGTCTCAAGCCATACAGAGCCTTATGCAATTTACAAACATGATTAGGGAATTGAGGATACCTATAGCCTAGATGTTGTTTCATATAGACCTCTTCTTCAATGAGTCCATGTAAAAAGGCATTAGATACGTCTAACTGTTTAATGGACCATTGATGATGAACAACAATACTCAACACAACTGTAAGAGTTGGTTGCTTGATCACTGGACTGAATGTCTCTGTGAAATCCATACCCTCAAATTGTTGATTGCCATTGGCTACTAGTCTAGCCTTATATCTAGCAATACTCCCATCAGAATTTCGTTTGATCTTAAAAATCCACTGACAGCCTATAATGTTGGCTGATGGAGGGGGAGGAACAAGGGTCCAAGTGCCCTGAGTCATAAGGGCTTGATATTCCTTTGTCATGGCCTTTTGCCAAACAACATACTTAACTGCATTAGAAAAATGAGAGGATTCTTTGTCTGACAATGGTAAAGTAGAAACAACAGCAGAGAGAATATAAGGATGTTTAGACTTAACAATACCATTTTTAGACCGTGTGACCATGGGATGGGTATTAACAGATGTAGATGCATTGGAAGAAGAAACAGGTACAACAGATGCATTAGGAACAGTTTGAGAAGGAGTAGAATTAGGAATGATAGGAGGCACAGTAGGAGAAGATATAGTCTGAGATGAGGAGGACACATCTAGAACATGTATTTCTGTGTGAGAGGAAGAAATTGATACAGGAATTGCTACTTCAGAGAAAGAAGAGAGAGGAGGTGCAGAGACAGTATAGGAAGAGAGAGAAGAAAGATGAGGAGAATGCACAGATGGTAAAACAGGAGAGGGAAGAACTGTCACAGGGATTGAGATATCAGCAAATGAGGTTAAAGGAACATCAAAGGAGGCAGTGACAGAAGGTGAGGAAGAGATACACATAAGTTTGGTGTAAGGGAATTCTGTTTCACTGAATTTCAGGTCTGGATACATACACCTTGGTGGTAATGGGATCATAACACCTGTACCCCTTCGTTGCTGGACAATATCCAATAAAAATACATGGAGTGGACTTTGGAACCAATTTATGTGACCTATAGGGCTGCAACCAAGGGTAGCAGCAACAACCAAAAGGTTTAAGAAAGGAATAATCAGGAGTGATATGAAACATCATGGTATAAGAAATTTGAAAGTTTAAAGTTGTATGAGGTAGACGATTAGCTAGATAGACTGCTGTGGTTAAGGCTTCTAGCCAGAAATGAGTAGGAAGTTCTGCTTGCAAAAGAAGTGTGATGGTAGTTTCTATTAAATGCCTATGCTTTCTTTCAACAACGCCATTTTGTTGTGGAGTGAGGACAAGAAGTTGGTGAATAACACCATTACTCATAAACAAATTAAGCAAGAAATGGTTCACAAACTCGCCATCATTATCACTTCTAACTGTTTGAATAGTGGTATGAAATTGAGTGGATACATAGGCTTTGAAGTTTGCTATTGCATGTTTCACCTCAGATTTGTAATGTAATGGAAATAACCAGGAATATCTTGTGTAATCATCAATGATCAAAAGATAATATTTAAAACCTTTATTAGAAGGAATGGGAAAAGGTCCCCATACATCCATGTGAACCAACTCAAAAGGAATAGATGTACTAGTTTCAGATAATGAGAAAGGCAATTTGTGACTCTTAGCCATATTGCAACAATTACAAGTCACAGTATGAGGATGAGAAATAGGTAAACCTTGCTGTTTTATTAATGCAGAAAATAAAGGGAGACTAGGATGACCTAGTTTATTGTGCCAAAGCAAAGCTGATGAAGGAGTAGTAACAAAAGCAGTATGAGATGATGGTGTTGGAGCAGCTTTAGAGGAAGTCAGAATTGGATATAGACCCCTGTGACATGGGCCTTGGTACAAGACTTGATGAGTTGTCTTGTCCTGTATAACAAGCCCATTGGAATAAAAAATAAGTAAACAATGATTGTCCTTAGCAAATTGGAAGACAGAAATCAAGTTATGTGTAATATGAGGTGAATGAAGTAAATGAGACAAATGAAATTGAGCAGAAGGTGTAGGTAAGATACCGTGCCCAATATGAATTATAGGAAGCTGAGAACCATTGCCAACTAAGATTCCACCATTCTGTGAAGCAGGTTGAGCAAGCTGTAGATTATGCATATTGTTGGTAATATGGTGTGTGTGCACACTGTCAAAATACCACTGTGTTGTTGTTGATGGACTAGTTGTAGCAGACTGCAGAGGAAGAGATCCATTTGTCTCAGATACATATGTCTGATATGAATACCCATCAGAAGTGCCAGGAATCATATAAGGCATTTCATATGCTCCAGTAAATCCAATGAAATGAGCTTGAGTTAGTGGTGTAGTAGATCCAAAAGTAAGCATAGAAAAACTTGATGGATTTATGAACCTTTGATTTGCCTGTGGTGGAGGAATAGACCTTTGATTACCAGATGTCTGTTAAGGACACTACTCAAACTTCAGTACCTTGAGGTTCATTAGAACAATTCGTTTCTGTTTGTGTTTGTTGTGTATTTGTATTTCTGTTGAAGTTAGTTAGGGTAGTCCAGGTCAGCAATCTGTGGGATGCTTTATTGACCAATAGGATACAAGGAAAGGTGTGTATAAAAGGCAAAGCTAGCTGTCATTTGTAACCGACTTGAATATACAGAAATTATTTTCTTCGACATTTTCTCTCTCTAGATTCTTGTTTTCTGTTTCTTCTCATGGTATCAGAGCATAATTGACGAAAGTCGAATTGCGATCCTGAAGATTAATAGTTCTTTCAAAGATCAAGATTCAGATATTTCAGAGGTTTATCAATGGCGTCTTCCTCCGCAGCTGCATCTTCTTCAAACTCTGTAACCTTACCTTCTTCTCTTGCTTTTTTAGTATCGAATTTTCATGCACTTGTCAATCTTAAGCTTGATTCTGGAAATTACCTCTTATGGCGTACGCAAGTTATGAATGCACTTAGGGCAAATGGCTATATTGAGTACTGGAGAGGGTAAAATCCAATTACATAGGAAAATACTTAAGTACGTACGAACCACGTGCTTAGCCTGGACACCACGTGAGGGTGGCTCAGTTCGGGGGACCACATGGTGGTGCCCCAGGTTATGGCCAAGCAGGATAGGCCAAGTGTGCAGACAGGATAGCACCATGAGATGGTGGCAACACCATGAGATGGTGCACGAGGTCATTGCCGAGCAAGGTATCTGGTCGGCAACATCATATACGGATCGGCAAGTATATTGTCGAGCTAACCGCCTACGAGATAAGGTGGTGGGTCGTTCTAGAAGGATCTAGAATAGCCTCTTACGTGATAAGGGGTAAATCCTAATGTAAAGAGGATTCCGATAATAACAAGGATTCCTAACGTGGAAAGAAATCCTTGTAGAATAAAGATTGTGTTTCTATATGGAACAAGTCCCATATAGGAAAGGACTCCTAATGTGAATAGGATCTCTAGACAACAAGCACCCTGCATCTATAAATAAGAAGCAATACCCATGAAGAAAGGTACACTGTAATTCGTGTTTACATGCTTTATGTGTTTTATGGTTTCCTCCTAGTACGTGATACTGACTTAAGCATCGGAGGGCCTTTGCCGACGAGAGGCAAAGGTGCTCTAACTGTTTGTTGTCTTGCAGTGCTAGGGTTCCGGCGAAGAGTGCATATTGTTGATCTCATAGAGGCGAGGAAATAGCATACCCAGATTTTTTCCCTCTACAAGTACTTGGATTCATCGAGACCATCTCCTAAACCTATGATTTTGGATGCTTCAAATACTAGGGTTTCAAATCCAGAATTTCATCTCTGGACCCTAATCGACAGTCAACTTCTTTCCTGTGTGACTTCAAGTCTTTCGGCTGCTACATTACCACATGTATTAAGGCTTACACATGTGTGTCAGGTTTGGGATACACTTGAACACAGGTTTAATTCTCTTTCTAAGTCTCACATACATGAATTGAAGAACAAATTGTATACTGTCAAGATGAGAGGTAGTATGGATGAGTATATTGATGAAATTAGAAGTTATGATAAAAAATTTGAGGCAATTGGATATCATGTGGATGATGACGACTTGGTTTTCTATGCTTTAAAAGGACTGCCAGAAGAATATAAACCTATTAGGGCTGCTCTAAATGCAAAAGGGGATGTTTTGTTTAATGATCTAGCTACATTACTAAAGAATGAGGAATCACAAATTCTTAGAGATGAAGGGTCATCTGGACACAAAGTTTTCCTCACTAACCAGAGTTTACATCCTTCTGTGCACACACAATCTTCACAAGGTCAATCAGTGGGTGCAACATCAACTCAAGTAGTTCCAGGAGGATTACTAGGGGCTGTGCCTCAGTCTTATCAGGTTCCAATGTATCAATCTTCTCAAGCTTCTGAATCTTACTTTCCTGTTTAGTATAACAAGAATTCAAGTACCAACTCACACAATCAAGGTAGTAGAAGAGAAGGTTTTGGTCAAAACAAAGTGGAGTGTCAGATTTGTGGAAAACCAAATCATACTGCCTTGTATTGCTACCATAGACAGAATCTTCAGTATCAGCCACAGTCATGGAATGGCAATTCTAGACCTAGAAGAAATGGGAACACTGGTCAACCATGGAATGCATCTACTCAGACACACAATCCGGCATGGAATGGATCTAATCCACCATGGAATGGGTACAATCCTGCATTTTCTCAGTCATGGAATGATTTTAATCAACCATCCACATATGCTCCTGTTATGGTTGCATCCAATACTCCTGCAAATAGTCTGGCTGTCATGCATGTTCAGCATATCCCTATTCAGAACTTGTCTATACAGAGATCAAATACAGGAGGACATGGTTTTGCTACTTCTCAACCACAGGCTAACATGGTCAGTTCTAATGGATCTTATGTCATCTCTTCAAGTGTTCCACTGACCTATTCTGTTCAAGGGGGTTCTTCTGTTCAAGGGGGCTCTTCTTTGCATCTCAACACTCAATCCCCACCACCACCTCAGGCCTATCTTACTACAGGACCTCACACAAGTGTTTTTCCTAATACTCAGATGAGTCAGAATTATGCAGGAGGGGTCAGTACACCAACTTGGCTTCTTGATAGTGATGCAATCACACATGTAACCCATGATTTGTCTCAGCTGACTCAGCCTCAGTCTTGCTATGCTGGTGATGGAGTGGTGGTTGGAAATGGTTCAACACTTTCTGTTAGCAATTCTGGTAAAGGTCTTTTGTCTACCCCTCATGCTCAATTTCATCTTAATCATATTCTTCATACACCTGCTATCACACATAGTTTACTCTCAGTCTCTCAATTTGCCAAAGAGAATAATTGTATTCTTCATTTTGATTGTGATGGATATACTATTCAGGACAAGCAAACTCATCACACTCTTCTCAAGGGACCTTGTGTGGGGGGCTTGTATCCTATTCAGAGCTTCTCTAAAGCTGCACCTCCATCCTCCTTGACTGCATTTGTGCATGCTTCTGTGTCTTCTGCAACCACTTGGCATAACAAGCTAGGTCACCCTAGTTTCCCTCTCTTTCAATCTCTAATAAAACAATATCATCTCCCTGTTTCAAGACCCTATGAGGTAACATGTTTCAGTTGTAATTCAATTAAAAGTCATAAGCTTCCCTTTACTGCTTCTCAGTCTGTTTCTACTGCTCCATTTGATTTGTTACATATGGATGTATGGGGTCCTGCCCCTATTCCTTCTGTTCAAGGGTTTAGATACTATCTTCTTGTGATTGATGACTTTAGTCGATATTCTTGGTTGTTTCCCTTACATTACAAGTCAGAAGTTAAAACTGCTTTGACACATTTCAAATCCTATGTAGAAAATCAATTTCAGACCACAGTTAAGACTGTTAGAACAGATAATGGTGGTGAATTTGTTAACAATTATCTTACTCATCTTTATCTCTTAGCTGGTATACTTCATCAGACCACTTGTCCACATACCCCTGAGCAAAATGGGGTTGTAGAAAGAAAACACAGACATTTACTTGAAACAACTCTCACAATGTTAACTCATGCTCATCTTCCTACACATTTTTGGCTTGAAGCCTTGACCACTGCAGTATACCTAGCCAATAGACTTCCTCATTCCTCTCTTCAGTTTCAAATTCCTTATGTCTTACTATTCAAAGCTGCACCTGACTATTTCAGCCTTAAACCTTTTGGATGTGCCTGTTTTCCCTGGATTAAACCTTATGTTTCTCATAAACTTGTTCCAAAATCCCTGTGTTGTGTCTTTCTTGGTTATTGTCCTGCTTCTAAGTGTTATAGGTGCTATGACCCTATTCAGGATAAAGTCTATGTTTCAAGACATGTTCGATTTGAAGATACTTGTTTCCCTTATCCTTCTTTGCTTGCTTCTTCTATGCCCAAATCTAGTTCTTCCTGTTCTTATTCTTCCTTTTCTATTCCTCTTACTGCCTTTGATGATATCATTGTTAGTGTGCCTTCTTCTATTCCTTCTTCCCTTCAGGACACTACTCAAACTTCTGAGGACACTACTCAAACTTCAGTAGCTTCCTCTCTCCTTTCTAGTTCTTCCTGTCCTTCTCTCTCAGTTCCATCTATTCCACCTCCTTCCATTCCAGTTTCCTCTCCACCATCTCCTCTCCCTTCTCAACTTTCTGATTCTCACACTTCAGTTCTGCCTTCTCACACTACTCAAACTTCAGTCCTTGCTGCTCCTTCATGTCATCCCATGACCACTAGGTCTAAATCTGGTATCTTCAAACCCAGAAATCCTCTAACTCTTCTCACTACAGTTTCTTCTCTTGTTGAACCAAAGAATTTTCAAGAAGCCATTCCTCACCTAGTCTGGCAGAAGGCTATGGCAGAGGAGTATGAGGCATTAGTAAAACAGGGCACATGGGTTCTTGTTCCTCCACCATCTCATGGTCATATTATTGGGAATCAGTGGATTTATAAAATCAAGCGACATTCTGATGGATCCATAGCCCGATACAAAGCCAGATTGGTGGCTAATGGCAACCAACAGGCCCATGGACTTGATTTTCTTGAAACTTTCAGTCTCGTAGTAAAACAACCTACAGTAAGGATCATTTTAAGTCTGGCTGTTCAGTTTAAATGGCCTTTGAGGCAGCTGGATGTTTCTAATGCATTTTTGCATGGTATGCTTTCTGAAGATGTCTTTATGAGACAGCCACAAGGGTACAAGGATCCAGTTCATCCCACTTATGTGTGTAAGCTCACCAAGGCTCTCTATGGACTGCGACAAGCTCCTCGAGCTTGGTTTTCAGTCTTTTCTTCTTATCTCTGGATTTCAAGGCTAGTAAAGCTGACACTTCATTATTCAATTTACACAAAGGTTCACAGATTACTTTGGTTTTGGTTTATGTGGATGACATCATTCTTACTGGTAGTGATTCTTCATTTCTGTCCACTCTGGTGAAGCAATTGAGTAGTAGGTTTGTAATGAAGGATTTGGGGGACTTACATTACTTCCTTGGGATAGAAGTTCAAACATCTGCCACAGGGTTGTTCCTTTCTCAGGCTAAATATGCTGCTGACCTTTTGCACAAAGCTAGCATGAATGATTGCAAGGTCAGTGCTTCTCCTATTTCTCCCATCAAGTCCGTGGATCCTTCTAACCCTTGGTTTGAAGATGTAACCTTGTTTCGAACTCTGGTTGGCTCATCACAATACCTCACTTTGACTAGACCAGATATTGCCTTTTCTGTCAATGTTGTGTGTCAACACATGCATAGGCCAAAGCTTAGCCATTTTTGTGTTGTTAAGAGGTTACTCCGTTACATTAAGGGCACTCTTACTCATGGTCTTCATCTCACTTCTGGTCCTTTAGTCTTAACTGCTTATTCAGATGCAGATTGGGCAGGAGACCCTTTGGACAGACGCTCAACTTCTGGTTTTGTTGTTTTCTTGGGCTCCAATCCCATTTCCTGGTGTGCAAAGAAACAAGCAACTGTTTCAAGGTCCTCCACAGAGGCTGAGTACAGGGCTATGGCCCACACAGCCACCGATTTGGTTTGGATTCAACAGTTACTTACTGAGCTTTGCATTCCTGTTTCTCCTCCACATGTGTTGTGGTGTGATAATAAGTCCGCCATGGCTTTAGCCTCCAATCCTGTTTTCCATGCTCGAACCAAGCACATCGAGATTGATTATCACTTTATTCGTGAGCAAGTTTTGGCTAACAAATTGATTCTCTACTACATTGGCACCCAAGGGCAGCTCGCTGATATCTTCACCAAAGGCCTTCCTGTTTCCAGATTTGTTCAATTGAAATCCAAACTCATGGTAGGCTCTCCTCCCATGAGTTTGCAGGGGAGTGTTAAGGACACTACTCAAACTTCAGTACCTTGAGGTTCATTAGAGCAATTCGTTTCTGTTTGTGTTTGTTGTGTATTTGTATTTCTGTTGAAGTTAGTTAGGGTAGTCCAGGTCAGCAATCTGTGGGATGCTTTATTGACCAATAGGATACAAGGAAAGGTGTGTATAAAAGGCAAAGCTAGCTGTCATTTGTAACCGACTTGAATATACAGAAATGATTTTCTTCGACATTTTCTCTCTCTAGATTCTTGTTTTCTGTTTCTTCTCAATGTCTGCATAGGAAATGATGACATTCCTGAGTAGAACATAGGAATCCCTTGTAGAAACATAGTGGGAGGGAATCTTGGAGGATACATAGCAGATGATGGCATCCATGATATATTCTGAAACTGACCATTTTTCCATTGAAAATTATAATCAACAGGCTGAGATTGATAGTATGAGCCCTTGTGATAACAAAAATCAATAGTGTGATTATTCTTGCCACAGATGGCACATGGTTCTCTTGAATACTTTGAACCCATGAAATTTCTTCCTTTATTAGAGTTTCTATAGCCCTGCTGAAATTGCTATGGTTGTTGAAACTGTTGCGATTGTGGATTAAAACCATACTGAGGGAACACAATCTGAGATTGAGATGAAGATCCTTGCTGAGAAGAAGGCACAGAAATGTTTGTAGATGACATAGGATTTTGAGTCAATGAACTCTGATTAGTAGAATTACCATGAGTAGCCATCAAAACTGTTGAAATCTCAGATTCTGTAGAACTTTCTTGCAGTAATTGTTTATCCTCACTGTTAAGCATGGTAACAACCTCATCAAAAGTGACTGTTGTTCCTCTAGTTCTTACTGCTGTCTTGAACCCATTAAACACTTTTGGGAGCCCTCTTAATAGATGAAAAATGAGATCATCATCATCCATAGGGCTTCCAGCAGCCTCTAACTTTTGTGCATACTCTCTAATAGTGTCAACATATGCTTCAACAGTAGAAGTTTTGGTGAGAGTATACAGATTACACCTTAGGTCTTGAACATGATTTCGTGACAATGAGTTATATCTATTTGATAACGATTCCCAAAGTTGTTGAACATGTTTCAGCCCTAAAACGTATGGCAAGTTAGTTTGTGACATAGATGATGTCAAACAAGATATCAATTGTGAATCAATAAGTGTCCAAGTTAGAAATTCAGGATTAAGAACTAGATTCCCTTCATCATTGCGAATATGTGTAGCCGGACATGCCACAGATCCATCCAAGTACTTAAAGTAGCCATTGGCCATCATCACATTCTCAACTTGAACTCGCCATAGTAAGTAATTCGCACCATCCAATTTGATGTTTACCAATGAATGAAAATTCGAAACCAGAAATGCCAATGAAGATGGAAGAATTACCGTATCTGACGAAGAAGCCGTATTTGACGCCGATATAACTGCTCAGTATGATGAATTGGGATGTTTCTTGAGATTTGAAGGATGAATTCTTCAAACTCACACGAATTTCTCAAATAACTAACAATCGCATTACACGATTTAAAGAAATTTCAGGATCGCAAGGACTTTTGTCTCTGAGCGCTCTGATACCATATAGAAAACCCTAGAAAGATGAACTAATAGAAATGACGAGAGAAATGAAAACTGATGTTCTTCTCATTGATCTTTCTTGAATCTAGATATGATGACGCAGCGGAATTCACGAGAGAATAGCTAACGTACTATTCCAAACGAGATAGGTTCTCGAATCCACGAGATGTTCTTGAATCCACAAGAAAAATAGAGAAACTCTATAAATTTTATTGGTAATTGAATAAAAGCTAAATATGCCCATAGGCTACATCCTTATTTATACTAGTAGAAGTCCTAATTAAAAGGAAATTACTTAGAGTGGTGACCAAGCAAATCATTACTTGGAAACCTAGACTATTTGCTAAAAGGAAATAAAATAAAATCTAACCAAAATTAAACTAGGAATGTGCAAAACAGGCAGCACAAATAAAATCTTCAAAGAATACTCATAAATAAAATTGTTACAAAAATAATGTTTCCATAAGTGATAGGGGTGTATATCTTGTCCTGCATCATTTGAGCTATGAAGCCCTTATATACCACTATTACACCGACTTAACCAACTAGAGTCTTTAACAGAAAAACATGATTACACCTAACTAATGCTTAACGGAAACACTACCAAACTGTTAAACAAACCGTTACACTTAACAGATTTAACAAACCTTAATGACACTGCTAACAACATGGTTAGGCCCAACAAAGATGAGGGAGAAGAGAAATTATCTCTCTAATTGGAGTCAATCTTAATTTGAATAAGCCGTTAAGTTTTGCTCGCAAAACCTTGGCTATATCTCATTAACCAAAACCTCTCGATTTCTTCAGCTTTCCTGCCCGGAATTCGCCCCGCTATCAAACCCCACCTGAGGTGTACATTACATACATAAATTAATCTCAATATGATCAGCAAATACAATATAGTACTATGAATGAAAGCATGACAATAAAGTGAAATCTAATCCATACACGGCGCTAGTTTTTTGGTCGTGCGTTTTCTCGATATTTTCCCTGTTTCATAGGATTCGAGATATGCTGACCCGTTAATATTTGTTATTCTTGAATCAACAGGGGAAGATTTCATTTGAATTGGCCGTTCGAATATAGGAGTATACAATGTGGCACAAGGGTTAATTTGTTCTTGTTAATAGTGGAATATATTTTTTTCATATAACAAATTTTATTGGTGTTATTGGTCAAGGAGGTGGCACGCTGGATGTTATTTAAATGTAAACATTCTACCATATTCAACACAAGTTAAAAGTCAATTCTTCTAAAAGTTGAATCCAAAAGAATTAAAAAGAAAGCTTTTTAAATTACAAAAGTTTCGTTTAATTCTTTAATTTAATTTATTTTTGACCTCTTATAACCAGAAGAAGCAAAAGCTGTGATAAATAAGTTAAAGCTTAAATTAAAGTTGCCTTGAGAAGATATATCAAACAACCCATATAACTTGTGCATTCTTTAATATTTTTTTTAGCCGTGGTGTGCACAAACTGACCCGAACATTCGGTTCTAAAAAATATATGTATAACCCATATAACTAATTAATAAAGAGTTGTATCACATACCTGTCCCCAACAAGCTTGTGCATTCTGTAAATCAGGTCTTCTTCTTGCTCAGTCATGTTTATGACTTCCCACTCAATGCTGCTCACCTCTGCTAATTAAAACGCCCATAAATATATGTAGAGAGAGAGAGAGAGAGAGAGAGAAGAATAAAACAGAGCCAGGACAGAAATGAATGGAAGTAAAGGAAAATCACCTTGAGAGCAATTACAAGAGTAATTGTGGGAAGTCTTCATTTGCTTCCTCCGACGTTTATCCATGGTTTGATTAGGTAGGTGGATTAGTGGGGGTTAATGAGATTAGATAGTGGAGAGAGAGAGAGAGAAGAACCCAGAGAGAGCGAGAGGAGGGAGAAAAGAGGAGGAAAGTTTTGTGGGTTAGTGGAAAAATTGTACTCCTGGTCCTGGCTTCTACTACTTACTACTACTAAAGTACTCCAACATACGAGAGGAAAAGGAAGCTTTATTAAATAGGAGTATATAATATCGGTAAAGATATGTGCACCGACCGTGGTGCACCGACGGTGCACCGACGGCGTCGGGGACGCCGTTGTGGGTCCCAAAAAGTCGATCCGAGCCGTTCAATCTTCTCAAAATCAAATTCCGAGTGGGTCCTCGCGAGAATCGAGGCAATCGGACGGCTGTATGAGCTCGATCCAAAACTACCCCATTTCGTTCAAATTTTTTTGATCGAAATGGGGTAGTTTTGGATCGAGCTCATACAGCCGTCCGATTGCCTCGATTCCCGCGTGGACCCACTCGGAATTTGATTTTGAGAATATTGAACGGCTCGGATCGACCGTTTGGGACCCACAACGGCGTCCCCGACGCCGTCGGTGTACCGTCGGTGCACGCACGTCTGTGCACGTAGCAGCGTTCATATAATATGTGGAACGTACTCCAAAAATTGTGACATGCAGAGAGAGAGAGAGAGAGAGAACGGCTGGTCCTACCGAACAAACAAAATGCATTCATGGGGGTTTGACTTGTGGTTGTTCCTGTGTTGATAATGATAGAGCTGTAATTTACTACCAAGAAAAAGGACCGGAGTGATGTGCATCTCTCGGCTGTTCGATCGTGTTTTAGGCAGTCCGGTTACGTTTGATAATTTTAATTTAATTTTGATTTATTTTTACCTGTAAAAAATTAAAACACATCCGGACTGTCTAAAATACGATCGGACGGCTGAGGGGTGCACATCACCCTCTCCGGATTCCAAGAAAAATAAAGGGTTGGTTGCATGGTTAAAGTCTAGAACTTAGTGATTTGTTTCTTTTAAGGTTTTAAATTAAGTTTAGATTTTATTATGTGTTATCGATTCTCGTGAAATCTGTTTTCATAGTTTTTCCTTGGTTATATGTATAGATAGTAGAGGATAAAATTGATCATCCAAATTGAAATGCACGTAAATAGACTTGAATGCTTAAGTTACAGAAATAACTTACTGTTAATAGCCAAGTTACAAACAAGTTCCACATAGGTCAAATATCTCAAACTTTTGAAGCCATTGGTAGTTTTTTCGATCGTTAACTACTTCAAGAAATCGAAATTAATCAAATTGTGCGCAAAGCTGTTTTGGACTTCTAGTGTTACAAAAGTCCTCCCCCTATGTGGTTAGTATATCCCAAAATTTCGGAGTTAAAAAGACATAGTAATTACCACTTTGCTAAAGGACATAGGACTGTGTCCATGTAGGGCCTAAACTGTCTTTTCATGTGTTTGGCAGCCTTTTATCCACCACTCCAGGTTACGTATTTGTTCGCAATTTTGTCTTATTGCTGTTGTATCCTGTGGAAATCTCTCTCTCTCTCTCTCTCTCTCTCTCTCTCTCTCTCTCTAGTCCGCTGTAACTCCTGTTCATGCACTTCAGTAACATCATATAAATGAAAGGCCGAAGGGAAAATAGGACAATGCCCATATATTTAGATTATTAAGCATTTAAGCTCACCAACAAAATTAGTTGAACTTATATGGATCGGTGAAAGTATAGTTAAATGCATTGTTAAGTTCCATAAGCCTAGTTAAATGTGCTTACTTTAAGTATAATTTGATTACAACAGTTAATTTTATGGACAGATGAATTACACGATGCTTGTGTCAGAATCATCGTAGTACCGTTTTTCCTATGGAAACACCATTCATTTAAAAGATCAGGCTGCCTTTTTTTTTTTTTTCTCTCTGTAAATAAATTGTGGATTGAATATTTGTAGAATGTGTAATGTTGTGCTGGAATACTAAAGTTGAAGACGGTTTGCCGAGAAAATAACAAAAAGGTAAACGAAAGCTGAGAATGTAATTAAGGAAACCACAAGCCGAGTATATACATTTGAGAAGTATTGAATTAACTAAGCCGAGTATCGCTAGTGAAATCAAACAAGCCTGAAAGCGGTTAGAAAACCCCCAACTTAAAAAATTTGAAACGCCATAGATAAGAGCGTAACTCTGCAGCTTTATAAGAGTAATCTGTACTTATTACTGAGAAATATGTCACCATTTGGCAGCTACATATGATCTTATTAACGTATATGCTATCTAATAAGACAACTTATGTATGCACCTTATTGAAGATTTAAACTAAAGGCCAAATGTATGCTTAAGAGGGTAAGTTCCAGAAGAAACAAACCAGATAAGGTTTTAGCAAAATTCTGGTAATAATTATAGGATAACTACCTTGTTTTTTCGACGACAATCACATCCGTACAAGGTTTTAGTTTTTCTTATTGTTCCAGCTGAGACAACTTGTTTTGTACAGTACTCCGTCGTTACTAGAATAGAATAAATAATGTCAAAAACATTTTGGCAGCTTTTACAAAAGTTGCAAAGCTTTCTAACCTTTCGTATGGGTGAAACACAGAGATCAGCCTTTTGGGTGGTGGCGGAAAATGGTCATGTCCAACTGCCTTCATTCTGAAAAAAAAATTTGCATATTGGGCCTACGTGGTACCCGAACGCTACATAATCCGGAGGGCCCAGATCGAAACTCTCTCTCTCCTCTTCTCTCTCCCTTTCTCTTTCCATAATCCGGACCGTCCAAAATCAAAATGGACGGCCAGATGCGCCGCACGTGAGTACTACGTGGTACCCGCTCAGCACTAAAAACTCGTTTCTTCATTCGGAACTCAAATCCTTTTTTCCTTTATCCATTGAGAAATGACTCCTTCTATTTATTTGCATTTTCCCCCCTTTAATTACATAAGTTTTAAAAAACTATACTTGCTTTTAAATTTACTTTTCACATATGAAGGGCAATTTCGTTTATTTTGAGTGAATAAAAAACAAGAAAAACAGTGAAAAAGAATAAAAGAGGAGTGCAAACAAAAATCATTTCCTTCCACGCATCTCCATCAGTGATTCAAATAAACACAGAAATGACAAGAGAATGTGCTTGACAAGAACTAAACACTAAAATTAGTGATCTACCAATTTGGGTCCACAACAGTGCTTCAAACAAACAACACTAAACTGGCTAGACAAGTCATAAAACAACCAGACAAGTGATGCATCAACAAAACTGCCTATTTGGAAAACTAGGGACTGCTAGACAGCTTTAGTGAGTGACAGAGAACTGAACCCTTTTTTTCTTTTTGTCATTTTCTTCAAAACTTGAAACAAAAACAATTCACAATTATTTGGGTTCCTGTTCCTTTGTTTGGTTAAAAAATCAGTAATAGCATTGGTTATCTTATTCATCAAATGAAATTCTGTTAGGCATTTGCTCTAGTTCTTGTAGCCCCTCTATTTGTCGGTCCTACCGATCTCGTCTTCCAAATCACCACTCTACCACAAGAGATCTGGGCCATAGAAGATGGAGGAATGGCACAGGAAACACAGAAAAATCAACAAGGCTACTTGTTTTCATCATTTTCCAGGAGATTCAACCCCCTAACCACTTGGCACTAACCTCTGACTTAAGACTTTCTAGAGTTATGATTCCTGTCAAATAGACTATGAATTACAGGAAATAAGACTAGTTATAGTACTTAGAACTATGCAAGGCACAATCAAAATCTGGTCTTGCTAATTTCTCTTGCATCTTACATAATTTTACCGCTATCCTACGACTAATGATCTAAATGGTCTAACAAAAGAACATATGCATTCAATCCATACTTGGTTTAATCAGCACAACCAACGCAGGTTGTCGATCAGATGCTCTCACCAAACTTGCCCTTTTCCTCCAAGCCGCCGCGCCAACTCCCAATCCTTTTTCACTGGGAAGAAAAACATCGAAAAAGGTTTGAATCTCAAAGCCAAGCTAGTAGAGTCGCAAAATGAGCAAGACTGTAACAAAATTTCTGAACCATATTGAACAACAAAAAACGACCAGTAGCGTGAATAGAACGGAATCATTCCACAAAAAGTATGGAACGTGGAATCTCTCAGAGTTGAATCCCCATAAACAAACTTAGCAGAATAAGCATTTGCCATGGCACCGAGCAATGCTCCATTAGACGGAAAAAGTGTTAGACGGACAAGTCTAATCAAGGATAAATGGGTAGTTAAAATTCACAAAAATAAGCCGAGTGGAAAACATATGTAATATACTGTACAAGCATACCCACAGAGATTTTGCTTTTCCAAAAGTACACCCATCATGGTGCATTTATGCACTCACAGATTGAGCAGAGAGACAGAAGAAATGACATAAAGTTCTTTTCTTTTTTGCCATGATTTCAGTATATTCTATAGTTTTCATTCCTAATTGGTAGCACAAACAAGTTTACGAAATAGGAACCGAAACTATAGGAATGGTTAACAATCACCCTCACTTACTAAGTGTAACACGCTTTGCATGGATTGCACATAGATTTGCGTCTTCAAACAAATGCACCAAATAATCCTCCGCTGCCTACAAAAACGATATCTTTTACTGAATGAAATGACTAACAGAGGCATGTTCCCTACCTAATCAAAACCAAGAATGTATTTATTAGTCAGAACTTCCAGTTCCACAATTGCCATTCACAAATGAAGACCATGGAATGAAATTCTCCAGGATAGCATAATAGGCAGATGCAGAAAATCAGTTTCAGGATTTACACCTGGATCCGTCTGTGTAAATATTTATTTACCTACTAAAAAAAGGGAAAGTGGTTTAATAAAAAACAAGGGAATACAACACCATAGATCATTTAAGAATTACAGAGAAACTGTTCAATAAAAAGAAAGCATGTCACTTGTCACAATAAATAGACTAGCAGAAGTGAAGTGCCTAATGAAAACCAAGGGGATGTAAATGATTACAGCAACAGATGGGAAATCAAATAAGTTGATTTGGTTTATGCCAAAAGAACATTTGTAAATAGATGAGCATTTTGGAAGACACAACAGCCAAGAATCTGGTTGAACAACAGAAACCTGGCAGAATAAAATAGCTGCAAGTGATCTCGAGTAGTTATGATCAAGAAACTAAATGTTATTTTCCCCCATCTTATACAAAACATAGACGGAAAACGAAGCCCCAGCTTCTTGGGTTAAACATATCAAAATACTGTAGAACTGTTAGCGACAATGAGTTCTTTGAAAACTTAAGAGAAAAATCCAACAATCCTTCTCTTAAAAAAACGTTGAGAACAAACGAAACCATTAACTAACCATATCATCTAGAAAACTGGAAGGAAAAAAGAGAGTATTCAAGTAACTTGTTTACTATTTGCTGACGCCAAATAGTTTCTTTTACAAAGTTATCAATGCTATCATTACTGTTTCCTTTCCATCCCTACTAGAATCGATAATTTAATGTGTTTCTCTTACAATGACAAACCCCTTCCCTGAAATACCCTCTAAACCTTTTATTTATATGCTTTGATGTTTGTTAGACATATTAAGTCTTACTCTTGTATTGCTTCTTGCTAGACAAAAACAACAAATGTACCATGCTCAAACTACAAGCACATTTGCATAATTGAAGTTCAGTAGATTATTGAAGAGTTAACCTAGAACAACACATGCTTGGTTGTTATAGAATTCAAGGGGGGCAATTAGGATCTACTCGGATAAGTTTTGGAAATATACTCGTAAGATAATAAGGCAAATCAACACCCAAGACTAAAAATACAGTAGTGCACTTTATCACTGCCTATCTACATGCATATTATTCTGAACAGTCTATATAGTACCTCCTGAATCGCCAATAAAGCTTCAGCTTTCCACCGTGTGATTTGCGGCGCAAAAGAATTGCTAATCTCTCTCACCTGCCACAGATGATGAGGATTTCAAGATACATTTTTCAATAGCAGATCCAAATTAATCAACAAAATAAGAACGACATAAAATCCTAAACTCCTAATCCTAATCTTCATTCTTGATGGCATCATGATGATTTGACATAAACTTGCAAGGATCTTAAAAGATTTTCTGCGAAATATGGCTTTACAGGAGATCACATTGGTTAGTGAAGCAGTCAGTTGGTAGTGTAAGAAATCTGCTGAATCCTTGGTCCCAGAGCCTGATTCTGTACTCAAGTCTAATGCAAGTTGCAGGACAATGAAGTACACCATTAAGAATGGTACAAGAAATATGCAGACTTTGATGAACACTTAAATAAGGGAAATAAGTGGATGAACTTCCACCATAATCTAATGATGAGCGTAACAAAATGAAATTGGCAGAGGTGCACCGACCAAATGCATGTCAAGGGGTGCAAAAGAGCTGAGTCGAGCCGAAATTTGTAGTGTTTAAGCTCTACTCGTTTACTAAACGAGCCTAAAACTCAAGCTTGGGCTCAACGACTCATTTACTAAACGAGTCTCTATAAACACGACGAGCATTTTTTAGCCGAGCTCTAGAGTGTTGAGCTTTGCTCGTTTACTACACGACCCTAAAACTTGAGCTCGGCTTTTAATAAATGACTCGAGCGGAGCCCTTAGCGAGCCAAGCCTCGAGTTGCTCGCGAGCATCTTTGTTCCCTAGTCCCCAATGTGTCCCACCATGTCCCAGCAGCTCCGAGCCTCCGACCAAATAATAATTGAAATAAAATTCTCACACATGTTCAAGCTGTAGGTATCTAACATATCGGTCACTGCCTTTGAGGCTGGTAGACGTGTCCGTATTTTACACACAGAGAGAGAAAGCTCACAGTACGAATGAAAGGAGCAGCTGGAATGAGAAGTTTCCAGGTCTTCTGGAAATGCCGAATCTCGCGAAGAGCCACGGTACCTGGCCTACGGCGGAAGGGCTTTCTCTTCCTTGGCTGCTCTCTTGAACCTGAATGTTTAATGTTCAACTCGTTCCCAAATCAAACATACCTCATACCATCTAAACAAATATCGCGTCGAATCAAATGACAAAAACAACGTCGCATATAGATGAAGTTACTCACTCGAAGGAGAATTCCTCGTAGATCTTCTTGTAGGTATCTGGTAAGCATGACAGATAAATGTAGCATAACAGAATGTATACTTTAAGCAAACATGACAGATACATGGATTTTAAACTGTACAAAAAAAGTTAAAAAAATGAAGCAAATTCGGAAAAGATAATGTATGTACATACAAACAAAAATCAGATAAAAAAGAGGAGCATACAGGCAAAATAATACATATAGGGGAGAGAGAGAGTACCGAAGTCGGTCCAGGGGAAGCTGGTGAGTTTGCTCCAGTAGCTTTGATTTGCGAGAGAGAAAGAACAGAGTTAGGGAATTAGGGTTTTGAAAAATGAGAAAGTGGAGAGAGGAGAGAGAGGGATCTGTACCGGAGGGTCGACGGTGACATGGCTTTCGGGCGGCGGGGTGTTTGGTCCTCGCCATGTGTTCGACAAAATGCCACTGTGATGAAAAATGTACTGCTGAATGCTGATAGTCCACCACTAGTATTACAACTTCTCTCTCTCTCTCTCTCTCTCTCTCTCCTGATGATTTTAATTCAGAACGTCGTCCGATAGTTGAAATCAGAAATGCAGAAGTAACTACTGCAACAGTAACAAGATATATATGTACTGATTGGATGGCTTCCCGCTTGATTTCTTTTGAATTTGGCAACGGTAACAAAATGGGAAAGTGCAGCGTTATCGAATTGTACAAAACCGACTGGTGCGGTTTTAATCAATTTTTTACCTGTAATTTTGGTTTTGATTTGGTAAAACCGTCCGGTTCGCTTCCAGTTTTGGCTTTGGTTTCATATGATAATCACATTAAAAATTGAACTGAACTATAATCGAACCGCAAATACCATTTTATATAAATTTATTTGTATATATATACCTATACATACACCTATAACATTAGTTATTTTGTTGGATTTTGCTGTTATTGGTTTATGTTATTTTGTTGTTGCATTTTACTTAGGGTGAGTTTCCGAATGGATTTTATCAAAATCTGATAAAATCAAGCCATGATTTTATCTATTCGTGCAGAGAGTTGATAAAATCTTAGATTTTTTGATGAAACTCACCCTTAGTATCTTTACACAATATGGTGTACTAGTTTGTTGGGGTTTTTTTTTGGGTTAAATTGTGTTGTTGGATGGAGTATTTTGTTTTTAGATATTCAATGTTTTAACTCTATTAAAAATATTGACCACGGATTTGGTAAAAAACAAGACCGAAATCTAACCTAAAAACGGGTGGTTTTGGTTATAGTTTTGATTTTAGGTCTATGTTTCGGTTTTGGTTTTACTAATAACTGAACCAAACCAAACCAAGCCGCACCGTTGCCATCCCTATTTACCAATGGTGGATAATTTTGGATTTATTTCCAAAACTATTCTGGCTGTGTTTGGTTAGATAGTTTAGTTTAATTTTGATGATGTCATAAGGTGTAATGAGTGAAGAGAGATAGAGAGAGAGAGAAATGAGGAAAATGATGATATCGTCAAAACTAAAACTAAAACTGAACTGGGAAACGAACAGGGCCTCTGTGTCATTCGACAATAAAAAGAAAAAAAAAACAATTTGGAAAAACACCCTTGGCAATTTGTTCTTAGTTAATACAGTAATTTGAGCAAAAGCACATTTTAAGATTTTACTTTAATAATTCAACATCGAATTCATCCAAAAATACGGAGATGATGCGAAATTGATCCGAAATTTGGTGAAACTTGAGAGCTCACATGATTCTCATTCATTTTATTCGGACAACGAGATGGAGCTCGGTGCATTCAACAAAGCCATTATTTGCTTGGAACTGCTTAAATGGACCACAATCACAATACGAAACCAGCCAATTTTTAAACTTTTCCACGGTTTGCCAATCGCAACCCTAAAGTTGAAAAAAGCAGCAATATCAATGCCGTGACGTATATTTCATTAGGCAAATAGAAGCGCCGAGCACAGAGGAAGAAGAAAAGACTTTACCAGCTAAAACAGCTCCCCATTCCCTACAGTGGAAAGTTCGGTTTTGGGGAACTGTCCATTTCAAGCGTACTGTAAGTCTGCAACAGTCCTCAAGGCTCCAACAGTAGCAATAACAGATTTATGCACCTGAGATACCATCGGTAACTGCATCCTGAAGAGAAATATCAGAGACCTGCATTTGCTCGTCCTCGCATCATTTACAATTCCAAGAATTGTTGGTTTACAGTGCATAAAGCAAGCTAGAACCCATGGCCGGACTTTCATTAGCAGATCATCTAATTCGTAATTTTCCATTTAGAAGAACTTCAGATGATTAATAAACTCGGCCAAAATATATCTGGTTAGCTATCAACGGAGAACAAACAACCAAAAATAGCGTCACAAGTATCCAGGAACGAAGGATAAGATTGATATCACATTACAGAAGATCATAAAAGTAATCCAAACCTTGTCCAATTTCCCAAATTGAGATGCCAGCACCCCATGAAAGAGCTTTCTCCAGACGCATTGATATGGACGACAGTGATGGGTAGAATACTGCATGCCTGACATGCTTATCGTCAGAGTACACGAAGAAATGCTCTGCACTGTTCTCATCCCACTGCAACAAAGGCCTGTGCTGCTCCAACAAAGACAGGTAATCCCTTCCGGTGACAGCTCCACCACCTAAACCTGTAAAGTAAGGATATTCCAAAACAGGATCAATCGTCTGATCTCATATATAATCATATCATCACGAGTGTTCATTCTGAAAGTAAGGTTGCATCTACTAAACACCCTATGACCCTATCAAATACCACCATCATGAATCAGAAGTATACCTTTGGCCAGGATAAGGACTCCATATATGAAATGCAAGAGATTATGGATCATTAAAAAGTTTATTGAATTCATGATTAGATAGTTATTGGAGTTTATTATCTCAAGCATTCTCGATTTGGGCTTGTTTCCGCCGAAATTAACTATTCCTCTCTGCAATCCAGATAATATGATGAATCGTTCAATGCATATAGCATATGCAGACCAAAAGTGCTGACAAGGTCCAAGATGGGTTTGTTTCAAATGAATTGACGGCTTTCGGATATCCAATAATATTGAAACAAAACAAAGAAAGCTTCCTCAGTCCGTCTACTTTCTCCAAAGTGGAGAAATTTGTATGCAACAGACTCAAGGTCTATTGAAATCGCCAATCACGGTGCCTAGGTTGATTCATGATATCTTACTTCATATGCTTTCATTAATCAGTCAAGAGCATATGGTATAATACAAATTTGTTAACACCAAGCGTAAAATAATAGTTAAGAGATTAAATGAAGTGATGTATACCTTCTGAGAGGGCGAAGTCGTTCCCATAGAAATTAAGACCAACAAATATCTTATGAGCCAGGCTTCGAGCACCATTACTGGTTGTACCAAGCAGTAGCTGCATTGTAGAACGGATCCAGTTCAGAGGTGCATTGGGACCCGGACGCTGAGGACCCGAGAAGTCATAGGTCATGAGTGAGAAACCATCTACGGCATCACTCAAGCTTTTAAGATCTTCTGGCCCAAAATCATACTCTTGAAGCTTCTCTGAATATGGTGGACCTATAACGTACACTAGTTGTAAATGTTGCTGCTCACTGCTCCTCTCTAAGCTCACAGCATGTAGTGCTTGCCCAAGTTGCTTTATGAACTGAAGTGCCTGGCTTGCAAAGCAATAAAGATTCCGGAACACAAATATCTTCAGATGTGAGAAGATATAAAATGGTTTCATACGATGGAAAATACATAAAGGTTAAAATGCTAAAAAGCAAGAAACTGATTAAGGCAAAGCCTTATCACTTAAGAGTGCAGTGCGCTCACAAGGTTTAATATTATGTATAGAGGAACGTATTATGATGAGAATCTCTGAGCTATGACAATTAACACAAAACTCAGGTATTACAACAGCAAGTTTTCTTCTGGACTTTGCTAAATTTAGCAGTATGCTGCATTTGAAAACTCAAAAAAAGCAAAGCAAGGAGACAGCCTAGGAAAGGGATAGGAAACCATGAAACAAAACGACATGGTTAATTGCCATGTGCATAAAAGAGAAAAACAACCCAATGAGTTTCTTGAAACTAGAGATTACCAAATCATCTGTACACAATGGAATCTTAAGGTTTGCTGGATTAAAAAATAATGAGATATTTTCTAGCCCCTGTGCTCTAGCTGATTAGACATGGAAGAAGATGGTGCGTACAAAGTTATTGAAGTAGGACTGCAAAATATTGTTCAAAAGACACAGAAACACAACTGAGAATATTCATGTACCATATTGCGCATGGCCGGATCTTGCAAGACTCCATAACCTGCCCACCTTGACCAGGATTCAAGGACAATACCATCATATTCCATTTCCCTGTAATTTAAAGAAGACCCACGAGAAGTATTAATCCCCAAAAGTAGGAAGGTCCAAAGGTGCCTTGCATGTGAAAATCGTGTCATCCTCGTATAAATAGGTTAAAAAACTTATTAAAAAGACCTGATGCGGCATAAAGGGCTTACTTGCATTCTGCCACTATAAGATCAATTGCTTTATTCCTCTGCTTCTTCTTTGTCAGCAGCTCACTGGGAAATGCTTCGAGAACAACTCTTGGCAAAACCTATTTTGAGAGGGAGAGAGCAGTGAAACAATCTGATATTGAACTGTTCTGCACAATGCTGGACAAAACCAATTAATAGACTGAGTATAACCATAAATTTTTCTTCTTGTTTTATTTCAACGACTACTAGAAGTATTAGTACTTAAGAGTACTAGAGTCTTTCCAAGAAACAGGATGGATCAATCCAGGCAGAAGAAACCAAATAATCATAGTGGCCTCTGAGGGAACCCTCTAAATGGGTGGTACCGCCATCTTGTCAAGTACAATAATAGTTCAGAACAACACTAAACAAGAAACCAAGAACATGAGCAATTCTGTTTCAAATTCTCTAAATGTTTATTCATTTTCATGAGCATCTTTGAGTGAATAGAGTGCATGACATTTTGGTTCCTCTCTCCACTCATTCAACAAGCCCCAAAAGTTTCACAATCAAAGAGATGTCCATAAACATTGTATTAGTAGTCATCTTCTATTAACAAGTAACGGTAATCCCACAAAGTAGGAAAGAAGTAGATCTGGCTAGTTCCACCTGTGATGACATTTATTAATTGTACCTGAGCATTTCCTTTCATTCTAAGATCTGAAATCCATCCTCTATCAACATTATGTCTTCCCTCGAGAATTAAATTTGGCCCTTGGCTGGAAACAGATGGAAGAAAATATATGATACTCGAGAATAAAGGCAGCCCCAGTATCAACAGTTCAACTTCTCATACCATCATTTTAGCACAAACATCCAAACACTGGAATCTTGGAATCCCATTTGCCAATAAGAAAAGCAACCAAAAAACAAAAAAGACAAACTAGCTATGTTGAGGATGTGTAGCTGTGAAACAGTTTACGACTACGGATCAATAGGATTTACGACCACATTAGTACTTGTAAAACAGCTAAAACAAACATTGATGGGAAATGATTGAAATCTTATACTCCCTCATTCCTATTTTAAATGCTCCGTATGAAAAGTCGTGCCATTTTGACTTTTAAACCGCTTGAAAGTACTCAGTGAGATCTTTTGAACGATGCAAAAAAAATTAAAAATTAATTCCAAAAGTATTTTATTTTTTGAGGTCAAAGTTCCATGGTCTCCTGTAGGGAGCATTTAAAATGGGACGGAGGGAGTAACAAGTTTAATCCACCCGTGAAACTTAATTGTGGCCATAATAGTACTTCTATAAGATAGTTAAAGTGAATGGTGGTGAGAAAAGCTTGATATCTCAAAAAATAAGTTTAATGCTCAATCGAAAGTTTAAATCCTTCAGTTGACAACCAAAACCAAAGGGGTCAAGATATCCTAAAGAACCCCTAGGATAAACTTCAGCCTCCCCAGTCCCCACCAATACCTCTAAGATACAGGACTTACTGAAGTTGATAATCAAAATTCAGACACACCTCTTCAGGTCATACCACACAGGCGACAAATGCGTAAACTTGGAGTTGAAACTCTTCGCAATTTCATAACCTCTTGAGTTCCTGCACCATTTAGAAGGTCTTTCATGAATTTGTATATGCTTAAGGTTTGAATTGGCAAATACGGAGACCCGTAGTTATCAAACAAATGCCAACCCTAGATAATTGATGCTTAAAATTGACCCAAAAACTAAAGTGAACAAGATAGATGGAAAAATATATAAGGACAACCAAGAGCTTCCCAAATCACCATGAAAATCCAAAAAATAGCTTCGCTAGCAAAATATACCTATACCACTAAATAAATATCCAAATTTCTCCCATAAGCCTTTCATTTATGGCAAATGTACATCTTGAAGAGCAAAATTAGTGTGATTGAGAATGCAAATTTCAGCTCCAAATCTAGTTCAGCTCGCTGAATGGTAAGCTGATCGAAGACTAAAACTACAGGTCATATAATCCAATATTCCCCAGGGATGTATTACAATCTATCGAAACACGAAGAGGACCACAATATAAATACCCTAGTGCTCTTTTTGTCCACCTACCTTAAAAATGGAACCCAATAAAAGGCAAGTCTAGGAACACCTACAGAGCTTTTCTACCCCACATTACACATTTCTAGAGTGACTTTAATCTCATTCAAACAAGAGAATCTCCATCCATTACTCAAATCTTGGCCCAAATGAAGCTTTAGTGCTTTACTTAAAATTTTAAGTCAAGGGCAGGAAACGTCAATTCACCACTTGCATGCCAACTAAACATCTATTCAAATGGTGTCTCCCTTTTTTGAAGCCTTGTCGATCTTTTTCGTTTTCAAATTTGTACAAATAAAGAAACAAAATTACCAACTATTGAATGGTCAAAAAAATAATTGTAACGACATAATTGACAATTCAACACCAAATAACTACCCAATACCAGTTTCCTACCCCACTATCTTCTTCCAGTACACAAACTCATCCTCTTTCTCCGGGGCAAATCAAAACATTTCTTTTGTGCATAACGGTGTAAAGTGAGGAGGACATCTCCAACCACAAATGGGTTTCGAGCTTGCATGGTTAGTTCCACAAATTCATCAACGGTTGGTTCTCCTCACCATCCAGTCCATGTCAAAGTCCTGTTAGTTCTAAATTCCTAATAGATAGTTATATTTTATCAAAATTCAACTTGCACAGGCAAACCTCTAGCAGTTATAAAATTGGATGACTTGCTTCAAAATGAACCCAACAAAATTTACACTTCAGAAATAAGCAAATTAATGGCATAAGATGGACTTACCATGGAGTAATGTAGGCCAGTACAGCATTTGTAAAATGCCGGTGAGATGTATTCTCCGAGACCTTCGAATTTTCCTGAATTTCTAAACAAGAAATAGGTGAAATACCACAAAGTTTTTTTTTTTTTTTTTTAGGTAAGGTGAAAATTTTATAACAAAAAAAAGGACATGTCCAATGGGGCATACCCTAAAACGAATTACAAGCAAAACAAGCGCTTTCCTAACTGCACAAACTAGCAAAAAACAAAACCACCAAGCTATATCAGCGCAACAAGGCCACAATAAGCCCAACGACAACTACAACACAAAACCAAACTTGCACACGCACCCATTTATGAACATATAAGTAAATCTGTATATATGGAGAGAGAGAGAGAGAGAGAGAGAGAGAGAGAGAGATGGAAACACGTACAGTTAGAACTTCCAGGTAATTAATGTCAGTCTTGACGAAGTCTGGTTGGTGTACGTGTGGGAGAGAAGCGTCCGTAGGTGAAGCGTATCGAGTGCGGTATACAATTAGGGAAATGACAGGAGAGACTATGAAGAAGATGACGACGAAGATAGTGAGGAGCTTGCGATCGTGATTGGATTTAGAACTCGCCGATTCTGGGGTCAGGTCTTTTCGAGTTGACAGTTCGACTCTGCCCCGGCGGCGATCCGAACCGGCGGCGACTCGCCTCTTAGCCATCCTCCGGCGCTACTGATCACAACTGGGTCAAGATCAAGAACAACAAAATATGCTTCTAAAAATCAAGTACTAGTACTGTAGGAGTATTTTGTTGGAAATATTAATAAATTTTTTTTTTTTTATCACTCCTCAATTATCCAATTTTTGTTTATTTCATTCTCAAACTAACAATTTAATCTAAAACATCCCTCAAGTATGTAAATCAGAACATCAAAACCCATCAATTTGGATAATTGAAGTGTTTAGTGTAAGAGTCCACTTTCCCACATCTTGACTAATCTGAACTAATTTAATCGTCCAAAGTGACGTATTTACTCACGCGACCATAGGCAAAAATAATAACTTATAGCTAATCATTTTTCTCTCACATATGGATGATCAAGGCTTAAACCTTAAAATTTAAAGCTAGCTCCGCGTAATCACAACGACCCAATTGTAAGAGTGGAATGGATAGAAAGATCCTTCGAGGTAACATAAATGAGAAAAATTAAATATTGTACGAGTTATGGTGTAAAAGAAACGACTTGCGTCTTGTCTCCATGTTCCAAAATTTTCCTTCAAGATGATGGATCTATCTTGGTTCCAAATAACATGACGGTATATTTGTGTATATAACGTGCATAAATAACGGATGGTTTTCCATCAAATTTTGTAATGGGTAATTACCATCCAATAGTCAAAGTATTTGAAATTTCCAAAGTCAAGAAGTGAATTCTCTATTTCTCTATGCTCTCTCACCAAAAATGATATAGACACACATTTTCAGCCACACTCTACCACAACCTCACTCACATTTGGGTGTGGGGACCACATGTGGGGATCACCCGCATGTGAGTGAGAGTGTGGTAAAGTATGGCTGAAATGGTGTGTCTGTATCATTATTCGCTCTCCCACCCATAAAAAGCTGTACGCACAACGCAACGCTTTCGTAGCCTAGATTTAAGGGGTTTTCAAGGTAGAATTAGTTGGGTTTAATTTGCTTTCTTAAAAGAAGTTTTAGTTTGAATTCTTATTTCAAGGACAAAATGGACAAAAGTATAAAATATAGGGGATAAAAGTGCATTTTAGCCCGAACTTTCGTTGTAAAGACAAGTATACCCTTCTTTTTCTACTATATACCCTCCAAATCCCTTTGGAGAAGATAATGTTTCGGTCACAGAAAATCAGAAATATCTGCTGAAAGGGTTTTTCCCTCTGATAAACCCCAACCTGCTTCATCTCCAACTTCTCGTGGACCTGGTAAGTCATCATCTTCTTCAACCATTGCATACCTCTTAGAAATTTCTCTCTTAGTTCACTTGGGTATATATGAATTGATTCTTCCTTCAATATTGCGATAAATACTGATTATGATTGAACAATACTTGCTCGGAGTATACTCCTAGGATTTCTTTGTTTTGCGTCTTCCCTGTTGTTATCACAACTACTTATAGGTTCTTATTTATTTCTCTTCTGAAGAGAGACTGATTATGGAGCCCAAACTGTTTTTGTCAACATCACCATCTATTGCTTCTCTACCCTTTTTCGGCTCTTACAAATCGACATTCACTCAAAAACAAAAGCTTTCTTCAAAAACCCATGTTTTTAGACCGTGGTATGGATCACGAGAAACGCCATTTCTGGGTCAAAGTTTGGGTTTACAGGAGAAAATTGTTCCTTTTGGTAATGTAAGGAGAACCCGTGTTCCATTCGGTCCAATAAGAGCTGCTGTCAAGAGAAGAAAAGAGATTCCCTTTGATAGTGTAATACAAAGGGACAAGAAGCTTAAATTGGTTATGAAGATCAGGAAAATTCTGGTGAGTAACCCCAATCGGATAATGGCGCTTCGAGACATGGGTAGGTATAGAAGAGCATTAGGTCTTCAGAAAAGGCGGCGATTTATCGCCTTGTTGAGGAAGTATCCTGCGATTTTTGAGATCGTGGAAGAAGGGGCTTATTCGCTTCAGTTCAAGTTGACACCCGAGGCGGAAAGGCTTTATATGGAGGAGATGAGGATTAGGAATGAGATGGAGGATTTTTTGGTCGTCAAGTTGCGAAAGTTGTTGATGATGTCGATGGAGAAGCGTATTCTTCTGGAAAAGATTGCCCATTTGATGTCTGATTTCGGGCTTCCTTTAGAATTTCGCGACACAATTTGTCGCCGGTACCCACAATATTTTAAAGTTGTTATGACTGGACGAGGCCAGGCTCTAGAACTTACTCACTGGGATCCTGAACTTGCTGTTTCTGCGGCTGAGATTGCCGAGGAAGAGAATCGGTATAGAGAGAGAGATGCGAAAGATCTGATAATAGATAGACCACCGAAGTTCAATAAAGTCCTGCTACCCAAGGGCCTTAGTCTTTCCAGAGGAGACATGAGGAGGATTGGTCGTTTTAGGGACATGCCTTATATATCGCCTTACTCTGATTTTTCGGCATTGAGGTCTGGTACGCTGGAGAAAGAAAAGCATGCTTGTGGGGTGATTCATGAAATCTTGAGCCTAACCATCGAGAAGAGAACTCTGGTGGACCACCTCACTCATTTTCGCGAAGAGTTTAGATTCTCTCAGCAGCTGAGGGGGATGTTGATTAGGCATCCTGATATGTTCTACGTATCCTTGAAAGGACAAAGAGATTCAGTCTTCCTTCGAGAAGCATATCGTGATTCGCAATTGGTAGAGAAGGATCATTTGTTGCTCAATAAGGAGAAGCTCCGTTCCCTGGTCGCTGTTCCACGATTTCCAAGAAGGGGCGTTCCCAGAACTGATGACGGAGGATCAGAGGGAAGTGATGAGCCAGCCGGAGGAAACAGGGAAGAGGGTGGAAAAGAATGGTTTGATATTGATGACATGGTGGGTGATGAATTTGATGAGGATGATGGTGAAGATGGGGAGGATTATGATGATGATTTTGATGGCGATGAGGAGGAGGTTCCCCCGGACTTTGGCGAAGAAGGTGGAAGTGTGAGAATTGGAGTCAGCAAATTACCTAAACAGGTAGAGAATTTGAAGAAGAATGAAGAAAAGGCGCTTGCGTTTCCAGATGGACGGCCTAGAGAGCGCTGGTGAACGCTCTGGTGAAAGTGGTACGAAATCATTATGTATTTTGCCAGTTTTGGGGCATGTAGGTGTATATGCAGTTAAAATTTTCATTTGGAGTGTATTAGAACAGGTGGTTTGTCCTCCTAGAAGCAAAAATGCACTTCATCACTTGGAGGGTTCTGCATGTTTTATGCCAATGTGAATCGTGGATCTTCTTCCTTGTTTTTAAGGTCCTGGAAACTTCTTGAGAAAGAGACATTGTCGAAAATTACGTTGTCTGGATATAAATTTAATTATTTACTTGCCTGATCATCATGATTTTAAATACTAGAACATTTGTGTGGCTTCTGTATCGCTAAGCTTCTTGTTGTATTCCATAAAAATATGAGTTTGTTTGATGTTGGAGAGCACAAATAGTTTAGTTTTAGTTGCCCCCAATATAGATGACCTTATTTCCATTGTTTAGATTATGTATTATCTATCTGAGATTTAATAGGGACTGGTTTTGAAGATTGGATTAGGACCTGACATCAAGATGCAACTGACATCTACTTCTTGGAATGCGTGTGATTTTTAATGTTTTAAACCATTAACGAGCTTTTTTATTTGGTTTTACATTATTTCATTGGTAGCTTGAAATTAATCTTATCTTTATGGTCTCTCCCTTCCTTCAGCTTACATTGTCCTGAGTTATTGTGAAACTAGTTGAAGGCTACTCCGTGATCCACATTGTTTAAAGCTTAGTCAAATCACTGCTGTATAGATAGCTTTAACTTGTTTTGGCATCATGGAACATTCTAATATTGCCCTTTCAGCCAACATAAGCTGCTTGTTTGATTGACTTCTTCACTTGGACCTTCTTGGACACTGCATAAAAGGGGAAAGAGAAGAGAGGGGTGGGATAAACATAACTAGTTTCTTATAGCTGTTTAAGAGGGAATAAATGTACAGTTTGCGTGATAGATTTATCTGTCACTGATACAGGGACGTGAAAGTGCTAGTAATAGTTTTGAACTCAAATGGTGATTGTCTGACTTTCATATCTGAGTTAGCTTCAGCCATAGCTTTGATCTGTAGTCTGTTCTGAGCTTTGCCTATTGGTTTGAATGAGATCACCTAGATATGAGGCTAAGAGTACAGACTCTAGCTTTCAGATTCTTAGCACTCTAGGTGATGGGTAATTCATGTTCATGGTAGTCTGTCATAACTCTATCACTTGTATCTCCTTTTGCATGCTAAGTCTCACTTGTATCTCCAGCTCTGCTTCCTTGTATACTCTTAGACTCTGTCATTGGATTATGATTTTGAGGGAAGGGAAAGAAATAAGACCAATTTTTTTCCATAATCTATATAGTTTGATTCTAAAAATCCTAATCGTGTTGAATAAATTGAAAAGAAGTATGCCCTTTGTTGCTGAAGAAACTCTGGATTTTCAAGCACAAGGCCTTTTCTGTTTTCTTTCCCTTGTGGGTTTGAACTTAATTTGTATTGGTGAATATACCAAAAAATGATTTAGTACGAAACAGGATGTGGTGGAGTAAACTCAATTCCCTCCCCGATTTCTGTGTTGATGGCTCTTTTTCTTATGAACATCTTTTTGAGAGATTCAATGGAATTGGGACGATGCTGTGAAGATTAGCACGGGCAATGCCACAATGGGAAAGATGACATGCACAAAATTGGAAATGGTCCAATTTTTTTTGTACTTTCAGGCCAAAGCAATGTATACACCATTTGCCTGTGACCTCATGTTGTAAACATCTTTTTATGTTCCTTTTGTTTTATGGCTTTTGGATGAGAAAAATATCAGCTTTGTACTGGAATCGCTTCCTTTTAGTAGCAGACTTTTATTGTATGGTTTTCTGGATACAAAAAAACAGGAGCTGAATTTCAGATTGATGGTTTCCCGACTTGGTACTCACCGAGCAATGGAATTAGCACAGTGATTAGTCACCTAACCAACCATAACCTTTAAAAAGCTTTTGGTATATAGTTCGACACTCAACCACGTGCTATTAGTTCTTATTATGCAACTGGTTCACACAGATTACGCTCCTTGTATTATTCCCTGTCAGTGGAAGATGAAATTGATGCTAAAAGTTGGAGCAAGTGGTTAAATGGGTCGGCTGACCACGGTGATCCTCAATAACAGATTAACGGATCACCTTTGTTCTTATAATTTTATTAAAGAGTAGGCTTTTTTGATGTCCAAATCGAAACTGTAGTGTTGGATCAGATGCTAACGAACATGTAGAAAGTAGTCTCATCTCAATTAGCCGTTATGACAATCAATTGTCAGGTTGGATGCTAATTTTAGACATAAAACACTAAAAATACTTTAAAACGGTTGCGATTACAGGAATTGCCATATGTAGTCCAAACAGCATCTTTTTAAGACATGAAAACCCGGTTTGACGACATTAGACCGGACTCGGGGGCATTCTTTGTGGTAAACTGACTTCACAGAGAGAGAGAGAGAGAGGATAAGCCTTATCCAGTGGATATCTGAGCTCTAGTTACTTTTTAGAAAACTGACTCCAATGACAACTCTCCTATTTCCTCTTTAACTATTCTTTCTTCGCAACCCAACTAACTTCAATTCTATTCACAGCTTCTCACATTCATGGGGGCAATCCCTCAACTGCACCACCTCAATCCATCACTACTCCAAAATCCACCCACCAACAAGAAAACCAGAACCCATTCCACCACGTTTAGCATTCTTAGAGTTGCAGAGACCCAGCTCTCTACTCCTCTTCCACCATTTCATTGTTTAAATGGCTATCATGAGCCTACTTCCTTGAACTCGGTCAAAATAATGCATGCCCAGATAACAAAAGTGGCCAAAGACAAGAATTCAGATGCCAAAATGCAATCTTTGATCACATCTTACTTGAATTTCTGCGATTTTCGATCGGCTGTGATGGTTTTCCTTCTGGGTTATGCACAAAACTACCTTTACTGGAATTTTTTTGTAAAGGAATTTAGGAGTTTTGGAGGAGACCCATTTGAAATTCTTGTGGTTTTTTGTGAGTTGCATAATAAAAGAGTGAGCTTTGGCAGTAGAGTGCTCACTATTGTTTTGAAACTTTGTGCAAATTTAAGGGATGTATGGTTAGGTTTGGAAGTTCACGCGTGTTTGATTAAGAGGGGCTTTGACACGGATGTTTACTCCAAGTGTGCATTGATGAACTTTTATGGGAGGTGTTGGGGCATTGAATACGCAAATCAGGCATTTGATGAAATGCCCGACCAAGAGGATCTATTGTGGAATGAGGCAGTTTTAGTGACCTTGAGAAATGAGAAATGGGTGGAGGCTCTACAATTGTTTAAGGACATGCAGTTTTTATTTGTGAAAGCTAATAGCGTTACACTTGCTAAAGTTGCGCATGCCTGCGGACAAGTGGAAGCTCTTGATCAAGGAAAGCAGATTCATGGGTATGTCATTCGAAACGCATTTGAATCAAATGTATGGGTATGTAATACACTAATTGGAATGTACTCGAGAAATAATAGTCTTGAACTTGCTAGAGCAGTTTTTGATTTGATGGAAAAGCGCAACTTATCTTCATGGAACTCAATCATCTCTAGCTATACTGCAGTTGGTCGTCTATGTGATGCACAGAAACTGTTTTCTGAAATGGAGAGTTGTAACATGGAACCAGACATTATAACCTGGAATTGCCTTTTGTCAGGTCATTTCCAACGCCGGTTATACCAAGAAGTATTGATTCTTTTCCAGAGAATACAAGCTGCTGGTTTGAAACTTAACTCTAGCTCTCTCACCAGCTGTCTTCAAGCGATTAGTGCATTGAGTTACTTGAGTCTTGGGAAGGAATTGCATAGTTATGTGATAAGAAATGGGTTTAACAATGATATATATGTGGGAACTTCACTGGTTGATATGTATGTGAAGAATTATAATCTAACATATGCACAGGCTGTTTTTGATAATATGATCAATAGAAACATTTTGGCTTGGAATGCATTAATTTCAGGATATTCCTTCACAGGCCAATTTGAGGATGCCATAAAAATGTGGAAACGGATGGAAAATGAAGGAATTAAACCAGATTTAGTGACATGGAATGGTCTGGTTTATGGGTATTCAATGTGGGGCCGCAATAAGGAAGCTCTTTCCATGCTTTCTCATATGAAAGTTTCAGGCTTGACTCCTAACGTTGTCACATGGACCGCTCTAATATCCGGTTGCACACAGAATGGGAACTTTATCAGTGCTCTTGGTTTTTCCATCCGAATGCAAGAAGAAGGTATCAAGCCTAACTCAGCCACCATTTCCACCTTACTTCGAGCCTGTGCCGGCCTATCATCGCTACAGAAGGGAAAAGAGATACACTGTATGGGAGTTAGAAATGGTTTCATGGAAGATGAATATGTAAATACAGCTCTCATTGATATGTACATTAAGTGTGGCAGCCTAGAGAGTGCCTACGGGGTTTTTAAAAAGATCCAAGACAAAACATTGGCTTCTTGGAATTGCATGATCATGGGGTTTTCAATTTACAGCCGAGGAAAAGAGGCCATTTCTCTTTTCAATGAAATGCAAGAAGTGGGTATTCAGCCTGATGCCATTACCTTCACAGCTCTCCTCTCCGGTTGCAAGCACTCAGGCCTGGTAAATGAAGGATGGAAATATTTCGACAGTATGAAGGTAGATTACAACATAATCCCCACAACTGAGCATTACTCTTGTATGGTTGATCTTCTTGGAAAATGTGGGTATCTTGATGAAGCTTGGGATTTTATTGAAAGGATGCCAATAACGCCAGATGCCACAGTTTGGGGCCCTCTTCTTGTATCATGCCGAATCCATGGAAATTTGGAGCTTGCAGAGATTGCAGCAAAGAATCTCTTCAAATTAGAACCACATAATCCTGCTAATTATTTAGTGATAATGAAACTGTATGCGGCTTTGGGCAGAGGGGAAGATGTAGAGAATATTAGAGATTTGATGGATGTGAAAATGGCGAGACTTGGGCCAGTCTGGAGTTGGATACAAATCCATAAGAAAATCCACATGTTCTATGCCAAAGGAAAAGCTCACCCGGATGAAGGAGAGATATATTTCGAGTTATATCAGTTGATGTCTGAAATGAAAAGTTTGGGTTACGTCCCGGATCTGAAATGCGTAATCCCGGATATGGATTCTGGCGAAAAGGAGAAGGTGTTGCTTTCTCACACGGAGAAATTAGCCATTACATTTGGACTGCTCAAGACGAGAAGTAGTTCACCTATTAGGGTGATCAAGAACACGAGAGTCTGTTCCGACTGCCATACAGTAGCCAAGTATATCTCCATGCTAAGAAGACGTGAAATCTTCATCAAAGATGGTGTCCGGTTTCACCATTTCAGAGAGGGAACATGTTCCTGCAATGACTTGTGGTAATGAGGGAAGAAATGCCGCGTTTATGAGCATTGTGTTAAGTGTTCAATGGTGACAAGTAGGTGGATTTTGTAGGGTTGGTTGAAAATTATCAAACAGAAACGGGATGCCAAGGGAGGATTGTTGTCCGTCAGTTTGAGATGATTTTCTGCAAGAAAGCTGTCAATGCAAAACGGTGGGGATTGTGAGGCATTTTTTTGAAGATAGTAGGGTCATAAATCTGATGTCACTTACACTGTAGCATATCGAAGAGGCCTCGAGTTTTCGATTTGGGGGGCTATAGTGAGTGAATCTTGGCCGTAAAAAGTGTTTTGAACGGTCAGGATTTTAAAAGAGAATTCTTACATGGAAGAGTTTTATTTAAAATCCGGACTGTCCAAAACGAAACGGACGGCTGTCATTACCCACTACACGCCAAGTCACTACAGACCCCCGGGTCCTGGAGTTCTAGGCTGTGTTTGGATCTTGTATTTATCAACCGAAATTAACGTACTTGTAAGACTTATTATGGACAATGAAAAATTCACCGAGTATTTGCCAAATGCTTATATATTTTTCCTTCCATTTTCCGACCCCAAAGAAAGAGGAGAAAGTGCACTTCAATTACTTATTATTTTCTGTTCCAGCCTCCATCTGCCAACAACAGGGAAGAGTAAAATCTACTTTCAATCATGTTTAACGAAAACTTACTTCCGTCTAATCGGGAGCTTAGGGTAGGTTTGAATCACTTTTCGTTGGACAGTTTCTTTGGAGTAAAGCATGAGTTGAGTTGTTAATATTGCGATCTCAAAACTCTTAAGAGTTACAAGTGATATAGGATCTGCATGTTTTAGCATCTTTTACTGATGTTGATGGTGGCACACCAGAAACTACGTATAAATACAAATGCCTTGCCACACGTTCTGCATAAGGTTATATTATTTCATCATATGAGTAATTTCAGTAATTTCATCGGACTAATGTTGAAATAGTTAATAATCCTATATCCCATCCCATCTGCCGTAAGATGTACAATCTAACAGATGCGTAATCTCGACACTAAACATTTTAATGTACAACAATATGTAGTCCCTCACTAGTCTCCGGCCAGAGATATATGCTCCATACCTCTTGCATACCTTAATGAAAGTGGCAGCTTTGTGCTCTTGGTTTTTGTAGTCATCAGTTGAGAACAAAAGCAAGCGCATTGTGAAATCGAGTCCACAGCAAGAGACAACAGAAGGAAAACAATACCAATACAAATCGAGTCCACAGGGAACACATTATAATGGCATATATACAGATTACATTACAATAACTAAATACACCAAGCTCAAGGCCCTATACATAACTGTGGAAGAGACCTGAGTTTTACATAGTATTACGATAAGGGAGGAAAATCACAGAACTACAAGCAGGACTGCTTCAAAACTTTCGAGGAAGAGGAAGATCTGCTCCAATTAACGACTTTTGAGCACTGGGTAACTGAAACCTCACTTGACAGGGACTAGAATTCTTTCAAATCCTTCCAACTCACCATCTCAAACTCGAGTAACGAGACCGGACTCTTCATGAATGACAGCCAAACTCTCTGAGACTTCGGCCAATGATTTGAGATTGCAGTTGATCAGGGCCCTAACAAAGTAGCATGTCTCATCTTTAGTGTTCCCATCAGGTACATCCACAACAAATGACTCGATCACTAGAGTCCCGGGTCTGCCATCAACTATCTCAGGATGGACAGTAATGATTGAAGAGTAGTTCTGCAAAATGACGTAAAAAAAACCCTATAAGTATAACGTTCCCAGACAAATGCATGATTCAAACAATCAAAACAAAAGAAAGGCCATAATTAAGACATAAATGCACAACGATAGTAGTGAAGCCAATCAAAAGTAGGTATGTGTTTAGTCATCTTGCACAATCATCTAAGTGAAACACAAAATTATAGCCAATAACAATGGATTGTTGTACAGTGGTATCTAAGCATAGCCCATCATTGGGAGTTGAGTTCTACATTGCCAGTTATACATTTCCACCAAGGATACATGTGAACTGTTTTGACTAATATTTGTGAAAGAGAACTTGGGAAAGTAGCAATATTTTTTCAGAAGAAACAAGTTCATGTGTGATTAAATTTTTTTGTTAAATCAAATATGTTGAACAGTTGAAGAAAGGTGCCACACATCACTGCCTGCACTCTTGCTAGATGACGTCTGTGACTCCAAAGTCATGAGCTTTCTGCTTATCAGCCCTCTATAAGTCCTAATTAGTCCTTGAAACAAACAGAAAACTGATGCATCCACAATTATGGAGAACATTTACAATGACATCATCCTACTTTGACCACATATATGAGAATGCTAGCATAAATTACTAAATGCCATGAATTTGTTGAAGAGGTCTCCACCAAAAAAGAACGGATGAAAAGTTTGTCCCAATTGCATAGTGTAAATTATATAATGTGAAAACTCCTTACAAGAAGTTAGCCTCACTCCTTAACCCATGAAAAACAAAGGATATTGTCCTACAAGTGTCCCTACAAATGGCACCAAACCTATATTCCTACCACACAGCGTTCGAGGGACTTGGTATCATTATTTCACTTGCTATTGGTCTGCTAGAATCACTCTACTAGATTTTGTCCCACATTTGGTTAATTATAACCTCCAAAACTAGTATATGAGCCTGGGCTCCACTCATTGCCAATTGGTTTAGAGTTGGATGCTTTAACACACTCATTGCATAGGATTACATATCCTTTCACCATTAATCTATCAACCTGGTATAATTATTCATCCTATGACATTACATATTCCCATATTATCAAACCAACAGATCACATCCAAGTCTTCAGGTATTATCAATCCGATCAAAACCGGCTCATAGGGGAAGCAGATGAAGCAACATAAAATGTTGCCCAAGGAAAACTGAAGCATGCCTTGGACTAGTTGTTGCCGCATGTTGTGAAAATTACGAGCAATTAGGGAACAACTCCCACGCCCTCCATTTTGAAATTGTGCTTTGGGAGACCCTTATCTTGCTTTTTTGATGTACCATTTTTTTCCTGGCTCCTTTTATCATTTTCTCCAATCCACAATATATCAAAAATCACATTACTCAATTACTCTTACTATGATAGGAATTTCACAGTTAAGAAACGCAACAATAATGCACAGGTGATATGTTCTTACATTTGATTCAAAAATTATAAAGGTCGAAAACTAAAAATCCAGTGAGTTATTACACTTTATTATTTTTTTGCACAAATTATGGTTAAACTATGAATCAAACTATCTTACTTTCTTCAAAAACTCTTGCAATTATATATTTTTACAGTTATCTCTTACAAATATATCCTTTTAGTTTGAACTTTTGTAGTTATATGTATAAATTTTTTCTAGAATTCTTCAAGATATAGAGGGCCCAAAATTGAGAGTTCACTTCAGGCCCCCAAAATATATGGGCCGGCATTGAATCCAAAGGGCATAAACTAAAAATAATGGCACTCATCTAAGCAACAGACGATTCTTACTTTCTCTAAAATCAGCAAAAAAAAAAAAAGAAAAAGAGAACAAACCATACCCTGAGCCTATGATCACCATCAACTATCCTCATGCCAAGGATGTGCTCCTCATCATCAAACATTTCCAACCTTTCAGTGCTTGTGGTGGCTGGAAGCCCTGTCTTCACATTCACCTGTCTGAGACTTCCAATATTAAGGTCACCTTGCATGGTGCATCTGCTTACAAAGGGCTTATAATTCTGTGGCTGATCGAAACGCCTCACTAATGACCAAACCTAAGCAAAGAAAATACTTTGTCAAGAAAAATCCGTCTCCCTAGAAGAGTATATTTCAATAAAGCAGCAAACTTTGAACTACTTAATAACCTCTACATGGTCACCATTCTCATAATTTGCCAAGAAACCATGTCTAAAGAAGTGAATAATAATAATTTTGATTCCGTTTGACACCAATTTTTAACTCCCAAATGTAAAACCTTTCAAGTCCTTAAAAGTATATTTCAATAAAGCAGCAAACTTTGAACTACTGAATAACCTCTACATGGTCACCATTCTCATAATTTGCCAAGAAATCATGTCTAAAGAAGTGAATAATAATAATTTTGATTCCGGTTGACACCAATTTTTAACTCCCAAATGTAAAACCTTTCAAGTCCTTAACTTTCTTGACAAAATTGTCAGCATTTACACACACATACACTGTAACAGCGGCTCAAATTATGATAAAGAATATAACTTCAATTAGACAATTAGCCTCAAGATTGATCTTTTTTGGGGGTGGTACAAAAAGATGAACAAATACTTAAAACTCAAATTCAAACAAATTCCCTCACAAACGAAACAAAACCAATCGTATCGAGTACTATCTCAAATCTGCATCAGAATCTAAATTCATGGTCCGATAATCCACATATTGAGTAAAATTAATAATCGGTCGCCGAAAAACACGAATTCTCAATCACATCATAACAATTCGTTTCTTTCCATACGCAAAATCAAACAAACAGAACGTAAATAGCAAATCGCAAACTCAATTAACTCATTCATGCATATCTGCCTGTATCTACAAAGTACAAACGCACACCCACAGATATACATGGAGAGGGAGAGAGAAAGGGAGGGAGAGGGAGAGGGATATACGAGATCAACGGGGGCTATGACGTGCTTGACAAGAGCCGAAGTGCACTGATTCTCGTTTATCTTGTGCTTGTGGTGCCTCCTTATGTACTCATGAACCTCCATTATTTCCTCTCCAATTATCAAAATCACCACAATTCTCTCGAATCCAATTCAGACGACAACCACAGATCCAGTCGCTTCAAATCCACGCCTTCTCTCTCGATTCCGATGACCCCTCTCTCTCTCTCTATGTGGTTCAGTTCTTCAGCTTCAGTTGTGACTTAGCCAAGAAACAGAGGAGATATCTATACTCCGTATCAAGTCCGCCGACAGCACTACGCCTCAAAAAGCCCACAAAACAGTTGGGCCTGATTGGCTCGTCTAAGTTAGACAATTCTTCAGATTAGAACCAATTAAATAATTTTATCTCGCAAGTGGAGTGGAGTGCAGTTGGTGTCCCTTTTATATTCTCATGCACATGAGCAAGGTTCAATTCCCGTAAACATTCATCCCCTCCCCAAGTCCCCTAGGTTAGAGTAGATTAGGATTAAGACTGACCAAAAAAAAAAACAATTTTATCTCCAAGTTATTTTTTTTTAGTAATAGAGGAAGACACTTGACAAACCCAAGAGACAGCAAAAGTGGTAATAATTATGACAGTGTTCGAAACAAATATCTAGATGGCCGAGTACTTGTTGCCTAGATGTTAGAAGGTCCCTCGCCAACTTGTCTGATTAACCATACTAGGCCGACTAATTATCCGACTAGGCGCCGAGTATTCGACCCTGAATGCTAGAAGGTGCCTTACTGCCTTGGGAGCGTCTAGCGAATTTTTGGACCTTGAATAATGAAAGTGTAAATTTAGACATTCTGATTTCGAATCTTGATAATTTTTTAGAGCTAGACTGTAAGAATTTTTTTCTGGGAATTCTTTAGTTTCAGCGTAAATGATCTGTTTTTTACTCGATAAGAAGGATTAGTGAAAAAACGTACAACTAATCCGGACAATCTTAAATGAGAAAAAAGAAAAAAGAAAGATGCTAAGAGGACGGGCATGTGACAGTTAACCTAAGTAACAGACAAATTAGAACGGTTGGGGACTAAAAACATGAACCGTCCAAATGTTGGTTATGGGTTGTGCATAAACGTGTGGGGTCCAGCTTACTTAACAAGCACCGACCACGGGTTTTTTTAAATTAGTGTACTAATTTATAAATTGATCAGCATCAAACATGATGAAAGTTGAGAAAAAGCCAATTATCGGGTATTTTATCATCTAGATATTTTTGTTCCTTGCAGTCGCAGGAGTATTTTATTAGGATGTCATTGACCAGCACTTTTTGCAAATTAATGCTATACAAAATATATAAATTTAGCAATTTTCTACCACTATCTACGCTGATATTTTCAATTTCTTACATCCTAAAAGTTATCCATTTTATTTTATACAATTTGTATTCACTCTGTGCTTAATTATTGGAAATTGATTTTGGCGCTCCACTTTTTGTTAACCATACTTCAAGTTTTGTCTACTTTTTGTTAACCATACTCCAAGTTTTGTCTTCTAGTGTTCCAAATAGACACAACATGAACTTTAAAGGCTTGTTTGTTTGGAGGGATTTGAATGTGGGATTGAATATGTTATGTTGAGGGTGTCAAAAGTCTAGTGTTTGCGCATTACAAACTGGATTTCATATCTTGACGGTGTCTGTATTCCGAGATATAAAATCCCATGGGGAGGTGGAATCTTATATTCCCTCTAACAAGAGCTACTAAATGTGACTCTTTTGCTCTCTCTGTTTGCCCTCATGTGGTTTGCATTAGGAAAAAATAGAGAATTTTTGTCACAATCCCAACCCAAACAAATACTCCCTCCGTCCATTTTTAAATGATCCATATGGGAATACGTGCAATTTCAAACCTCTAAAAAACATATTTCTCTATATAATTTTTTAATTTGTTTTATACCAAATTAAAGTGCTCATTGAGTACTTTAATCTGGTGCCAAAAAAAAATTAAAAACTATATACGAAAGTACATTTTTAAACGTCCGCAAAAATACACGTTTTTCAAGTGGATCACTTAAAAAGGGACGGAGGGAGTAGCAAATTTTTTTTGGAGTGTATTAGAACAGGTGGTTTGTCCTCCTAGAAGCAAAAATGCACTGCATCACTTGGAGGGGTCTGCATGTTGCCAATGTGAATCGTGGATCTTCTTCCTTGTATTTAAGGTCCACGAAACTTCTTGAGAAAGAGACATTGTCGAAAATTACTTGTCTGGATATAAATTTAATTATTTACTTGCCTGATCATGTGGTTTGCATTAGGAAAAAAAATAGAGAATTTTTGTCACAATCCCAACCCAAACAAATACTAGCAATTTTTTTTCTCTCTCCATCATTTCCATATCCTAAGGCAGTTTATATGGAAGGGGTGCTGGTGTGCACTCTCTGATGTGCGGCCCTTGTGTGCGCATCAGGGCCATCGGATGTGTTTTCAATAACTCGGATTTCATTTTAACTTTGTAGATCTGAGCGGTCCATTGCCGAGGTGAAATCCGAGTCGTTGATTGCCTAGATCAACGGCCCTGATGCGAACACTAGCACTCCGGAGTCCAGTTTATAGCCCACTCATATGTTAATGATTCTACTTATCAAATCCTTTTATCTCCGAGCAAGCTCAATTGAGCCCGAAAGACAAATATGAGAGTGTCAAAACATTTGGCTAATTATTAACATATACTACTAGAAAGTTAGATTTTCATTTGACTCATTTCCTTACAAGCATACTAGCATCAAACTCGTGCTATGCACGGAGCAAATCCAAGTGCACATGCTTAATCAAAATTCAAACCAAACAAACTTCGACATATTTTCAATTGTCGCAATTCGTAAAGAATTCATGACATCTACTCACAATCCAGTAGAAGTAAACTAAACAAATGTCTCTGAAACTTAACCCAATATCTAAAACTGTCATAATTCCCAATGCCTTTCTAAAGTTGTCATCACGATGATTCCAATGCTCCTTTGTCATTCCTCGATAGTCCTACATGTATAAGATTAAAAAATTATTAAAATCAAGACATATTAGACAACATCAGTTTATATTTATTATCATCTGGCAATGAAGGCAGTTGTGTCTATTACCTTTGAATAGGTACAAACATTCTTCAGACCAATCAATTGTTAACACGTATGTTACCACAGGAGTACATTGTTCATCACGTAGAGGTTTTGGAGCTGGTATAATGAATGCATATGCACGATCATTGTTCATCACGTAGAGGTTTAGGGGGAAAATTAAGAGAGAATATTAATGTTAGCACTCGAATAGAATCGGTAGGGAAATAATTCCTTTTTCGATAAGTCCTAAATAATTCCTTTTAAGATAAGTCTTGAATAATTCTCAGTTGTAGGATTTATAGGAAAGTCTAGGGATGGAAAGTTTACAACGTGAATTGGGGTATCCTTGATTCGGTAAAAAAAACTTAAGTATCATCGATCTAAGCTCTTGAATTAAATGAGTTTATATTCAGGCCGTCCAATTAGATTCCTAAGAGAAATCCTCACCATATGGGTTTGAATTTTAAACTAAAGTAATTTAGTCCCTTAATTGGAGTTGAATTTTAGAATTCAATCACAGCCCTCCAATCTGCCATGTAGGACAGTTGTGAGAGGGACAAAATGTAAAACCGCTCTGTATTGTAATATAGATATCGTTAAGACTTTCGGATGCTATTGATCATGATTATAGATGTTAATTGGACCTTTTAGGATGACTGAAGAGATTATGTTACCATATGACTATTTTTCCTTACGAAATTATATTTTCTTAGGAAATTAAGAAGTTTTTTCCTTTGTCAATGAAATGTTTTATTAGGAAAGGAGAAGTACTTGTTTCCTTTCTCAACGAATAAAATCATTCATTTTGTCGTCAAAAAATATGTATGTATAAGTAAAAAATCATTTCGGTTATTGTATTGGAGAAGAATCATTACGGCAGCAAAGCTTAACTCGGTAAGGAATTAAATAATACCATTTACAACTTTACTAATTGCTTAAAAAGTGCAAAGGATTGGGGGACACGTGGCAAGCCCAGGAAGCTCTATTCACTAAAAGTCATCCTGCAATACTAATATAGATAGATGGGAATGTGTTTATTTAGAAGATGGATACGAGGGGTACTGGTTGGTCTACACCCATGCAGTCGGGCTAGCTTCAAACCTATTTCGAGGAAATTTTAATGATTAGATTTGTTCATGATGTAGAATTCGTTGAGTACTATAATTACACAAAATTTTAAGTCCATCGAATGCCAAATAATTAATATTTAACCGGAACACATGTATATTGAAAAAAATGAGCCCCCAAATTATAATTTTGTGTGCCAAAGTTATTCTATTTTCGTATAAATGTGCTTGATCGGATAGTTTTTGTTGTCCATTCAACTTGATTTTTAACAAAAATTTAGAAATCAACAAGCTCTGATACGTCAACGAATGTGATCATTGAAATTGCTGCGAAATTGGGTAGGAGCTGGCCAGACTGCAACCCGCGCTGTCCAACCCTATCAGCACAGAATCCGTCTCCTTTATTTTCTTTCGCCGGAGAAACATATAAGTGAACGCCAAATATCCAATCCGGGATCCCAGATTGGATTTTTTTTTTTTTTTATTTTATGTTTTGAAGGTTTTAAAACATGTTTTTGCATGATCCAAACCGTCCAATGTGTTTAAAAAGTGTTTTCATGGGTCTCCACAAGAAATCGTCCAAAAAAATACCGGGAAGGGCTTGATCCGAGCAGTTTTTCACAAAAACTGCGCAAATACAGTTTTATGAAAAACTGCTTAGATCAAGCCCTTCCTGATATTGTTTTTATGAAAAACATGTTTTAAACACATTGGACGATTCGGATCATAAAAATTTGATCTGGAACTATGAGTCACGGACTAGATCCGGACTCTATAAGTGAATGCTGTTGATTGCAAATTTATGTGAATGCCTATTGACCACGACAACCTCATCCATACCAATAGCACCTTGTCGTTTTCTTTCTCACCAAAATAATCAGTTCGTGCCCTTTCCTTATTTGGCTTTTAGATGGGATCCCTTTGACACTTATACTTTGATTGATTAATGCATTTTTCTCTCTTTTGGCAAAAAAAAAAATAGGAGAAGAGAGAAGAAAAGTTAAGTGAATGTGGGTAAGTACATACATGGGCCGGTTCCAGTGACACACTGACACGACATTTAATACGATAATAATTGGGGCTTTACGCTCATAATTGGAGCCGTTCAATTTGTTCAATACATATTTTTAAGAGTATCTATAAAAAATACACTCATTCGAATAACAATAAGGACTTGATCGATTCATTCAATTGACAGGATATCGATTCATTCAATTTTTTATCCTATCAAATTTAAGGATAAATACTGATCAAGAACTTGCCAATATCTAAATGAGTTAATTTTTTATGGATACTGTTAAAAATATGTTTTAAACTAATTGAACGGTTCTGATTATTTGTGCGCATGAAACTCCAAAATGGGTGTTAAACTTATACTCCTACTACGTTTTAGAGGTGGAGCCCACAAAATTAAGGTTGTGTTTGGTTTGGATTTTGAGTTTTGGTTTTTGTAATGATTACATGGAGAAATAGGGATAATAATTAAAAAATAGGTATTAATGATTGGAGAGAGATAGAGAGAAAAATAAAAATAAAATTTAAAAATAGAGGTAATAATTGAATAATAGTTGAGAAAATCGGTTCTTGAAAACCAAAACGAACAAGACCTAAAGCATTGTGTAACATCATCTGGTTTTCTCATATTAAAGGAAGCATATGGTTCAGAAGGAAATAAAAAGAGTGTATTCTGAGAAGAACCGAAAGATTGTTTGCATAAAGGAATCGTCAGGCAGCATTTGCCGGCGTAGCTTGATAATACCACCAGCCAATGCCATACTTGTGGAAACTCTCCAATGATTCACAGGAAAATCACCTGTCCTAAAGCACGCACTGGCTTTATCCATCTAGTTTAATCTTAAAAGCAATAACAAGAAGAAAGAGTAACCAAAAAGAGATAAAGGCCTCCTCTAATTGTGAATTTTCCATTGCTCCATTTGGTGAATTGTGATCAACAACCATGTGGCTTATACCCCCTTTCTTGCCAAGTACTGTACGAAAACTGCAAGCAAGCGTAGCACCATAAGTTTTGGAAGATACCAAATCTCCAATCATATGAGAAATTGAAATAAGAAATCAATTGGGGAAAAATACAAAATGCCCCCCATACTTTACACTCAATTACATATCGCATCCCAAACTTCGACTTATTAAAAACTAAAATTGGAACTTGATTCATGTTTTATTGTAAACTCAACTTTGATGTCAGCATAGTTGATTGACACGAGCTCAAGTAAGCATGCCAAGCCTTTGTGCCAGGTCCTTTCTCCAGCGTAAGGGTTCCTCATGGGTGCTACACAAATTTTATAGTGGGAGTCCATTTAGCATAGTTTTAGGCCTTATCAGTGTTGCAAATTATGAATTTTGAAGTGCTCTCTCTCTCTCTCTCTCTCTCTCTCTCTCTCTCTCTCAACTGGAATCAACCCAATTGATGGGCTTGATTGGAAAAATCGGTTGGCATTCCTTTTAGCAACTTGCTTTTAACTTGTGCCTTGTTCCCTGGAATTTACACCTTTGATGGAAGTTTTCTTGTGAAAATTTCGAACCTTGCAGTTGTTATCAGGGCTGGCAGAAATCCTAAAATCTCAAGAATCTCGTGAAGAGTACCAAGTTTTTTGGTGCTCAGCAGTAGGTTTGGTATGAAATGTGGCACAATTGATTGGGAAAAATACAAAATGCCCCCCATACTTTATACTCAATTACATATCGCATCCCAAACTTCGACTTATTTCAATTTACCTCCCAAACTTAAACTCCATTATTCGAAATGACTCCTTCCGTCCTAATCCGTTACCTCACTAACGGAAAATGACGAGGTGGACGTTAACGGAGAGTAAAAATCGTTAGTGGACGCACAAACTCCCCAAAACGACGTAGTTTTGGGGCGGCCCAAGGGGAAAAAAAAACACATAAAATCAGTCTAAGTCTGAAACCAACCCCACCTCCAGCCGACCACTCCCGTGACCAAAAAAATTAGTGAAATGTCATTAATTTTTAAAAGTTCGAAGAGATCGATGATGTTGTAGATTATTGGGATTCACGCCTAAGTCTCAAACTTTTATTGCGTAGATTCAACTTCAAGCATGCAAAAACATTCGTAGAAGACTGAAACCAAATCATCAATCAGGAGTTACCTTCTCAACTCCTCCAATACATTTCTATAGCTTAAAAAGAAGGTCTAGATTAGAAATACAGAATCTCAATTATTGAACGCATCAGCAAATCAAAATGTACATATACAAATTGAACGTATCTACAAGTGGTTATAAATCTACACCAAGGCAAATAAGCAAAATCAAACTGTACACAAATTGAAGAAATTGATGTATGTGAAAATAGTGCGATCGATTTCAGAAATAAAACCCACCATGTGCACAGGATAATTGTTCTCCAATTCATCTTCATCTTCTTCAGCAGACCTCTCCACCATTGAGTCCGTATCTTTGGCAGTGCAACCAATGCATTTGCAGTCAGTTCTAAGGATAGTATTGACTAGAACACGAAAAAGCCGCTGCCGCATAGGGGCCCAAACAGAAACTGAGCAACCTAACGATGATGCATATCTGAAAAAGATGGAGCTAAAGATAGCAGAGAAGACCCCAAACCTTGAACCTCCATTGATATGCAATCCCTCTCCATAAGCACGGTTCTCCATTAAGCAGAACAGAGACGAACCCGGCAAAACCTTCCCCGATCGACGATAGCCTCCGAAGAAGCCACACGCACTGCCTATACTCGGCGCGTGACGTGCGCGTTAGATCTAGACCATCTTGCGTGAGAGGCGCATTCTCTTGTTTTCTCTCATTGTTGGTAAATGATTTGTTAAAATCTCCGTTTGACTTATTTGTAAATAGCATGTCCTTCATAAAATAAAAAAAAATGTACCGTGTCCTTGGGTTAAAAGGAAAATGTACCGTGTCCTTGGGTTAAAAAGGATAAAAAAATGTTGTATCTTTGACTAATTTTTTCAAAAAAGTATATATAGTCGCTTTTTGTGTTTTAAAAACATGTTGAAAAAAATAGCATTTTTAAGCACTAATACGGCAAATACTAAAAAATTAAAATTACTCTTTTAATTGAATGAAAATTATCTTCGGACAAAAAAAGAAAAAAGGAAAAATCAAGCATCATAACATGATTAATTCCAACTTAATTTATTTACACAATGATGTGGAGCTTAAAAATAAGTGTATGATTCCACATAAATCCAAAAGGTATTGAAGTATCAATTGACTGACGAGATCTTAGAATCTCTAATTTGCTCAATAATTACTCCACTTTGTACCAAGAAAGAGTTCTACGTGTCTTACTCTTATAATCTGATTTGTGATTAATATTTTGTATGCTTGACTAGTGAATAGTAACTCAACACTTTTTTTGAGTTTCTGTAGCAATGATAAGATAGCTAGGCTTTTTTTTATCGAGACTGTTGGAGTTTTCATTTTGTCGGTTTATCACTAGCTAAAATGCCTAAAAAAGCACATATAACTAAGCTCTTATAGTGACTGAAATGTACCTCTCAAAGTACATACCTACCCAAAATAATATGGGTATACGTCTATGGACAAAATTTATATCTTCAAAGATAGAGAATCAGATTCAATCATGGGGCCACGTCCATTGTTCTGCCTCCACGCACCTTGTTACGTGTGAGAGAATTGCACAAAAATAAAAGGGTTGAGCTATTTTCTATTAATTGTATCGAATAATTCAATTGTCTTATAGCATAGAAGTATCATACCGCTAAGATACAATTGTGAATTCACGTTTGTGAGACAATTCCAATAATTGCCCCGAACAGTTTCTGAAGATGATCGAATTTCAAAATAAAAGACGATGAGAGAGAGATCTGGAGAGACTTTATTTGAGAATAGTTGTGGTTGTGTTATTGATTTCAATAAAGGTCAATCATGCACTGAATTACTAGTGGAAATTTTCTAAAATTATGCACTTCCATTAACGTTCGTTAACTTGTACTTGTGCAATATGCGTCTGAAATGAAAATGGTTGTCGCCCTTATATATTTAGATGGATAAATGAACTGAAGTTCTTTACGTCCATAATCTGATCCATTGACCATTGTAATTGCTATTTCAGGAAGTTTAATTTTATACCCATTTCCAAAGTAGGTGTTCATTTATTTCTATCCAATGCTCATCTATGGTACGGTTCAATGCGGATGTAAGTGTTTGCTCCAATTGTCGATTTTTTTATTTAACTTTATTTATAATTCAGGACTCTGCATTCTGAACGAAAAAATGAACGACTGGATCAAACATTTACACTTAACTAACTTAGCTATTTTTTTTCCAGAGGGTTCACTCAAAAAATTATATTAAAATTAAAGTAAAAACGGTTCGAATCATTTATGTGAATCCTTTGAGCAAGCCCCCATGCACGCATCGGTACGGTACACTATCGCTACCTTGGGTCGGGAGTGACAAATCACGTATCAGTTAGAGCCGATCATTTGTTGTAGATAGGACTATATGTTTTTGGGGTGAAATGTTCGTGAATCATTAATGTCCATGAAGATAGTGGATGCGTCCTGTTTCCCAACTGATTTTTTCAGTTTAAATAAGAGATTTTATGAAAAGTCGTCCTCAAATGATAAAAACAAAACTAGATTTTATCAAATAAAAGCATTGGGTGGAGTTTATTAAAACTAAATTTGATCATTTACGAAGACAAATAACAAGGAGAAAAGGGTTTGATTTCGCCGATCAAAAAACACCCCCTTATTTAATTAAATTGGATACAATGCTTCTAATTGGGTTGGTCTTCCAAACGGAGCTCAAGAACAAGGAGAAAAGGGTTTGCTTTCGCCGATCAAAAAAGGGCTTGATTTCTCATCATCACGCGCTGGCATTTAAAAGCCCCAAATTACCAAAATAAACCCACCAATGCTATGTACGCACGTGAGAGAGTTGTTGTTGGCATAGTTTTAAATATCGGTTTCGCGATACGTAACGGTAACGATTTTAGTGTAACGGTTTCGATAATATTGAACATTACTTAACGTGAATCGGGTGTAACGATCGTGAATTTGCTAAAATCATTAGCAACATATTTTCCGCCATTCCAAGTATTAGGTGACTTGTCAAGTTGCGAGAATTCATAAATCTTTTAACTTGAACGGTAGAGGGAAAATGTACTTATAACATACTAGCTCGACTATAATACAACTTGACAGTCAATACAACATTAGGATGGCACACAATGAAGTTTTCACATTACAAATTCATAAACATAACAAGTTAATTTGTCTTTGGCATACCATCGGACGGTCGGAGCCTTAGAGGGTGTTTCACTAACCCAGTTTTTTGAATAAACTAGTTTTTCATAGTTTTTTATGTGATGTGTTGTGAGAGAATGACATGTCTTGGTAAATAGAAAAAAACAGTTTTTTGTAAGTGAAACACCCCCTTAATACTATCAAAATGAATTTCGCGGAGCTACTAGAGGATTTTCATAACCTCCACTATCATGGTATTCACCGTAAGTTTGCTGGAGGCGGGGGCCCTGCTGTGCACAGCCGCATGGCACCGTGCCATGCGGCCATCCGACCGTCCATTGCGAAAATGCACGGCTCGGATTTAATCCAATAATGAATGGCTCGGATTGCATTGAGCTCGGATTAAATCCGAGCCGTTCATTTTCGCAATGGACGGCTCGGATGGCCGCATGGCACGGTGCCATGGGGCTGGTGCACAGCAGGCCCCCCATTCCAAGTTTGCTGCCCCATACCATACGACTCCAATCAGATCTGTAGTTGGTGAAATTACAGTGCTCAAAGTTGTTGTGGGTACCACTACTACTGGATACTGAGTAACCTGTTGAGTGTCAAGGATTGAATTGTGATTCAATTTTTTTTGAACATTTGTGAATGGGGGGCAATGGGCAGGCCGGCAGCAGGGGTTTAAAACCCATTTGAGAATAGAAATAAATTTGAGAGACCAAGATCCACAATTTGGGGAGAAAGCAGAGAGTGAATCAAACAGAGGCAGCAGAGAGGCATAGGCGCAGAGTACGTAGCAGACCTATGGAAAAGACTCAACCACTCCTTGCCTTTCTCATGCTTCACTGCAGAAGCAACAAGAAACCAAATGCAGATTGCAGAGCACCAACCGGTTTACTACTATTTTTCGAAATGTGTTTTAATCGTTGGGAAGAAAGGGGAGTGATTTTCACACCCCCAAATTGTTATTCACACCCCCTTTTTTGTCTTCTAGTGAAATTTCCATGTGTAAAAATCTCACTAAAAGACAAAAAGGGGGTGTGGATAATAATTTGGGGTGTGTGAATATCAATTGCCGGGAAGAAATCTTCATGACATGCATTTATGCAGGATACCAGTCACTTTACTACAGATCAACCAGGGCCGGCTTACATGTGGGGGTTCTAGGCGAATCGTCGCAACACAGGTCACCATCTAATTTTATTGGTAATCACATGTCTTTCTTGTTAATCTTAATTAATTTGACCTTGGGAAAACTTACACAAAAGAATACAAGAAAAATATTTTAGAAAACTAACAGAATAAAAAATATTTTTGTATCTTTATTTGAAAAGTTTTGGTATAAGTATTTACTAGTATGTTTCTTAAGCAAATGGTATAAACGATTATGATCTCAATGCGTAATTCCCTCACTCCAGGCTTCATCGCATGTACCATGTCTCATTTACTAGAATCCAGCATCCTGTACTTTAACCGAAAAGATGGCAAGGCTACATTAGATCAAGCACTTGCAGTTATTCAATTGAGCTAAGTTTTCAAAGAGTTATTCAATTAAGCTAAGTTTTCAAAAGAGTGACAGAGGCTTCTAACCCAGTGGTCGAATAGCCTCTTCTATAGAGGTGAGGTTGTGGGTTCGACTCTTATGAATAAGATCTCAACCATTGTGGTTTGCTAACACCTAACAATCTCTTAAAGTATGGCAAAAAATAAAAATAAAAAAAATTCAAAGAGCTATTCAAAAAATAATCTAAAATTTTTGTGTACGGTTCCTCGGGGTGAGCCTCGCAATTCAATATGTTCTCGGCACATTTCAATCGGTACCACCGTACCAATAGTAGGAGTAGTTGTTTTGAGAAACCCAACAAACAAAAATGCTACACATACAATAACATGAAAGTGTATACACATACAATAACTACACAATAACTAAACAAAATGTATGCTCTCTGTATTTTCCCATGCTTGCATTGATACATAAAGTGCTTTTTCCGACGTTGGCAGAGAGGAAATGATGGGAAGGGACTTGGTACAAAACATGAAAACACATCTCATCGATGAGATCCATCTGGTTCACTGGGCAAACAGTGTACTGGATGGATCTCATCCGTTGAATATATTTTTATGTTCTTTTTCATGTTTTGCTTTCATGTTCCAAACATTTTCCATCATGGGAGTCAGGATAATCAGCTCTCGGACGACGAGTTGAAGACCTACACGCCAAAGGGGAGAGAAAGAGAGCGAGATCAAAAAAGAAAGAACGAAATAGAGAAAGAGAGAGCGCGCGCTAGAGATGGAAACCAAATCTTTTTGCTGTGTTCCCAATGATTCACATCAATGAATCTTTTCAATGTCCATGGGCACCAAGTACGTAACACGCGGATGGGCGCGGGTGCGTGAAAACATCTCCCCAAGTACCTCAAAAATATCAATAACTAAAATTTATAAGTGCGAGAATTGAGACCGCAAGTGCACAACAAGAATTAAAAGTGCAAGCTTAGACTATTTTGAAGATTTACTCTATATGACTAAGAGCACCGCCCAACCACAATGTAAGGTGGATAACGGATGACTCGATTTGTTTACAGCCTTAAACTACTGGTAAAATAAAAGGGAAAAAAATCTTTGAATGTAAAAGAGAGACGAAAGTAATACTTTTTTTTTTATGGTTATTAGAATTTTTTGAAATTTATCCATGGCGTTATGGATAGCCCCATATTATACTTTTTTATTTTTTCTCGTCAAGATGAATCAAATACTAAAAAGAGATGAATAATGACAAAATAAAAAGATAAGTTGTCTTTTTTGGGAAATTAGGCCTTAGATTTGCATCAAACTTTTGTGAATTACAAGTTTGTCTCGTCAAGACAAATAGAAAAAGTAATTGTTTTTTTACTCCCAGTATTTTGTGCTTTATCTTGAATACTTTTAAAAATATTTAATTAAAAGAAAAAATTGGACAAATTTGTTTAAATCATGTGCTTATGAAGCTAAGAGAATGTCAAAGTCTACGAACTCTTCAAAATGAACAATTTGAACTATTTTTTAGGGAAAATACTACAATACACACTACTTATTTGGGGTGTGTATGACACACACTTATAAAAATTACGATTTTTTTTGTAAAAGTTATGATTTTTGTTACAAAAGTTACGAGACACACCAAAATGTTACGAATCATAGAAAATGTTACGAATTATATTGCTGAAAAGTTACGAAAAACTAAAAAATGTTACGATTGTCGATGAAGTGGCATAATCTGGACCATATAATAGGTACATATGGTACATCCAAATAAGTGGTGTGTATTGTAACAATTCCTTTTTTTGTTTTTAAACCCGGAATGGATCCACCTCTCATTCTACTACCGCGTTTTTTTTTTTTTTTTTTTCTCTCTCTCGCCTTGTTTGAATCTGAGCTCAGTCGACTGGTCAATTCCAGCTGGGGATTTCACCTTTGAATCAGGTGCACAACTCAAAATTTTCCGAATGTATGATAGTCTACTTTATTTACTTCTGCAGCTCTGCTTCACCTTGTATGATAGAAAAATATTACTCTGTAGTTTCGATCTTCACAACGTGATTTTTCTCCCGTGAATGTTCCATCCTCGATCTTTGAGACCCAATACTCCTCATTCTTGGGCAGGATCTCTCTCTCTATCTCTCACTTCAAATACTCCTCCCCAGGAGCTTCAACATTGTTAGTTGCTTCACCAAACGAACCAGCAGCAGAAGTTCTTCGTCCGACGAACACAACGAGTCGCAACATATATATATTTTAACTCTATTTTTCTCTTGCGCCACACGGAGATCGATTTTGAGGTACATTTTTCTCGTTATAGATAACGGTTCTCTCTCTTGTGATTTGTCTTGCTTTTTGTTGTTATTTCTTTACCCTCTTTCTCAGATCTCTTGTAGCTTTGGACAAGGGCGGAGCCAGGACATTTAGAACAATGATAGGTATATACCTTCTCAATCACTCTCCACTCCTCACCACACCTTCTCTCACATGTGTGGTGGGGCTCACATATCATTTTTGGGACATAATGTCCTGGGTTAACCAAAAAAAAAAGAAAAAAGACTAGGAGTAGGATAATATGCTGTGCTCTTGTTACACCCTAACTTATCTTCCAAAGGTTAGTACACATTCCAGTGCAACTATTCAATTCCTGCGGTGAAGTTTATCTTCCCAAACCTTTCTTCTTCTCTCACTTCAGTTCACGAGCTGCTAAGAAAGAGCAAGAAGAATCAAAGGTTGCTCCGGTCTTCTTCTTGTCTGCATTTTCTTCTGCATTTTTGTAAGTTTTTCATTGGTGATGATCAGTTGAGTTGGGGATCTGAGAGAGAAGAGAGCAGAAAACGCTTTCGGATCCTCACAGTTTAACTGATCACTATACTCACCCAACTAGAAAGTGCAAAACCCATCAGATACAAATCCCATTTCGTTTTCTTTTTTTTTGGTTTGATTTTTTTATTAATTACAAATTGGACCAGGTTGTGGGTTCTTGGGTTGGGCTGTTATTTTGGACCATTATCAGAATGGTTTGGGCTGAAAATTTTGGGTAAGCTAATACCTGTTGGGGTCTAAATTATATATATATATATATATATATATATATTCTGTTTTTTGGTTTTTTGCAAGCCCACCTGGGCTACAGCCCACCTCAACCCAAGTTTAGCTCCGCCCTTGGCTTTGGACTTGTAAAACTAAAAGAACCAAGAGTTTCATTAGGAGTATTTTGTTTCATTTCTCTGTCACTCTCGTAATTTTTGTTGTTATTTCTTTTCCCTCTTTCTCAGATCTGTTGTAACTTTGGACTTTATATTAATTATGTAGAACCAAGAGTTTCATTATTTTGTTTCTCATTTCTATCAGTGTCACTCTCGTGATTTTTGTTGTTTTTGGTAATTTCTTTTCTCTCTTTCTCAGATCTGTTGTAGCTTTGGACTTGTATTAATTCTGCAGAACCAAGAGTTTCATTATTTTGTTTTATTTTCGCTCAAACGAGTCTCAAATTGCAGAATCGAAAATACCAAAAAAACCCGACCGAAACCGAACGAACGGAAACCAAAAAAACCGATGTCCTTGTTGGTTGGTTTGGTAGCTAGATACTGAAAACCGAACCGACTATTCGGTTTGTAAAACCCCCAAAAACCGAACTAGAGATCATGGGATAATCAGTTGGTGAGTTATGGGTGGTTTGGTTTCCAATCCACCACAGTACTGCGCGTGGCACTTTTTGTGCGTACATAGCACAAAACTGATTACGTGCTTTCATGTTCCGCACAATCCCTTATTTGCTTACTGTATAGTAGATTAGTAGTAGTATTTTCTTTTGTTTGTTACTCAAGTGAGCCCTTATAAGAATACGTGGGCAGCAAATCAAACCCAATTAATCATTTGGTTATCCATTTGACCCTAGTTTGGAACCCAGTACTTAATTAATGTTTGCCTACATATTCAAAATTGACTTGGAATCAAGTTGAACCGTAGTTCAGATTTGAGAATATTGTAGGAGCAATTGTTTACAATGACATGATCACTTTTAAATTAATTTGCAGATGGAATTCCCACTAATTTCATATGGAGGGGATGTGCTTCAAAGTCCTCTGAAGTACCTCGAACCGTGGATGTTAGTAGGGATGCTCTCATTTAGTGGTCAGTATTTTGTATTAAATTAATTGCCGAGAGATTCGTAGCTCTTTAGAAGATATAGCTTTTAGGAAAGGAAAATATGATAGCCAAACACGTGTGTTTCGGTGGAATACTACTCACAAAGTAGAGGTTTTTTTGGAATGGATTCCATGCAAGACCTCGAGAGGAAACTCCCATTAATAGTTATTACTCTTTAAATGAGCATGTTCGACATGGCGGTAAGCTTCTTGTGTTCAAATAGCGCATCCGGCCCCCAGGCCTTCGTTTCAACCACTCTAAGAAACATTTGGAAATCGGAGCCCGTCACTGACGATGTGAAAATCGTATATTGGTACGAGATTTTTTGCTCCCGGTGACATTATTGTACTGATTCTATTATTGATAATAGCCTTTTACCCGAACAAAAATAGATCGCCTTTGTGGATTGCATTGCCTTGGTACATCTGGTTGGAACCGGGGAGTCTGTAGTGAGTAACTCACTACAGACTGTGTAGTGAGAATCTCAGTCGTCCATTCTTGTTTTGGGCGGTCCGGATCTTAATTGAATTGTTCGCGCGAACAATTACATTATTCACTATTTTAGATCCGGACCCTTCAAAACACTTTTAATGGCCGAGATTCACTCACTACACCTGTAGTCACTACAGGCCCCCCGCTCCCCATCTGGTCTGCCTAGGAATTCACGCTTATTAGTAAAAAAGGCGAGAGTTAACACTACAGACACCTTTAGAAATTCAATATTTCTTCGTTTCTATTTTAATATTTGTTACAAATTTTTTTGATTAGTACAAGTAATATATTAGTGAGATGAGATTTTTATATATTGCAATATGAAAATTGAGGTGCATGCAGGAAATAAGAGGTTGATAATATTCTAGTATGTAATCGCGGCTTCGATCCAAAATACCAAAGGAAGATTAAGCTTTGGGACCTACTAAATTACTAGAATATTATCAAGCCTTCCATTTCCTGCATGCACCTCAATTTTCACATTGCAATATATAAGAATCTTGTCTCACTAATATATTACACGTACTAATCAAAATAATTATAACGAAATATTAAAATAGAAATGAAAAAATATTGAATTTCTAAAGGTGTCTGTGGGGTTAACTCTCGCCTTTTTTAGTAATAAGTGTGAATTCCTAGGCAGACCGGATGTACCAAGGGGCAATGCAATCCACAAAGACGATCTTTTTTTGGTCGGGGAAAAGCTACTATCATCAATTAAATCAGCAATAATGCCACCGGGAGCAAAAATCTCGTATCGATACAAGGTTTTCACATCGCCAGGGGGGGCTTTGATTTCCAAATGTTACTTAGAGTGGTTGGAATGAAGGCGTAGCGGGTGCGCTGTTTGGAAACAAGAGGCTTACCGACATATCAGATGTGCTCGTGTAAAGAGTAGTAACTATTGATTGAAGTTTTCTCTTGAGGTCTTGAATGAAATTCATTCCAAAAGACCTCTACGTCATGAGTAATATCCCACCGGAACACCCTTGTTTGGATATCGTAGTTCTCTTTCTTAAAAACTATATCCTTTAAACAGTTACGAACCTCTCGGCAATTAATGTAATACACAGTAATGATCACTAACTGAGCATCCCTACTGTCATTCGCGGTTAGAGGTACATCAGACATAGCTAAAGCTTATGATCAGGTTGAATGGGAATTTTTGGAAGTCATGATTCACAAGGTGTGGAATGAGCAACTCATCAGAACAATCGTTCAAGGGCGTGATCCATTCCGTTCAGCACTACAGGAATGTCAAACAAGAGGGTATGGATGGGTACGACACGACAAGTGGTCAAACAAGAGGGTATGGATGGGTACGACACGACAAGTGGTAAGTTCTCTGTTAAATCGGCTTATGTTCTAGCCAAAGGACTTGGACACAACAATAATCGAAGTATGCTGTATGGACAATCCAGTGGAGAAAGTGCTGATGAAGGCAAATGAAAAAAGAATTTGCTATATAAGAACTTCAATGAAATTCAAGTTCTTTTTGTGGCATAGCCTTCAAGGGATACTACATGTTAATACTAATTTAGACCAGAATTAGGTAGAAGTGGGTACCATTTGTCCAGTTTGTGGGCTGGATCAGGAAACAACTTCCCACGTGTTGCTTAATTGTGATACAGCCACTTGGGTCTGGTTATTATATCCTTTTTGGTACTGGCCTGAAGTGATTACCGCAATCCTGTAGATGGTGAACGTAAACGTCTAATTGTCGTTTACAAAGCCCATGAGCAACCCCAAGCACTGGTAATCACTTACTGTAAAAACTGCTCAATAACGGGGTATGATGCAGGTTGCCCCTATGGCCGTGAAAAAATCACCTTTTTTTTTTTGGCATTCCCTTGTTAAGATTCCCTAGTTAAGAATTAAGTGGCAATGATAAATGTGTTTTGTTACAAAATGGTGATTTTCTCGTAAGTCAGTTCGTACAGTTGTTGCAGAAATTCAGATCTGAACATAACTTGAAAAACTTTCGCCGCCTTTATAATGAGGGTGCATCCTTACGTAGAGTGAGCTTTTGCTTGTGAAACTATGCACGAAATGTTGTATTCATAGAGTTTGGATGGGTGGCAAATATATTGGCATTGTTGGGCTTTTGAGAATGGTAGTGGTCTATGAACTCAACATGAAATCTGGTATGAAGCTAGACATGAATGTTTTATGTAGTTGGAATTGCAGTGTTTTGGTTTTATCTTATATCCATTTAATCAATGAAATTGGGAAATGTTGAAATTTAGACTTCTGTTATCTTTAACAAACTCTTTTAATCCTATTAATGTGTCAATGAACTTGCAAGTGATGCATGGTTTACCTCATCCCAGTTTGATCTTATAAGGTAGTGCTTGGTATTATAGGATCCAAGTGCCTGATCCATTTTGTGATTTGTTATATGTTTTTTGTTCTTTGTTATAGGAAAAGGAAGCATCTCAGTTGTCTAATCTTACCTGCCTTCATTACCATTTTCCGCTTTGATGGGTTAATAACATTATGTGCTTATTCGGATCAGCTTGGAATTCTCAGCTCAGCTTTTCCATTAACAATGCAACATACTACTTTTGCTTCTAGTATTAGACATATCGATATTATAGTCTTCATCCAACTTTGTTAACTTAGCACTGCTGAGGAAAAAATATGATATTGAGTTGTTAAAACCACATGGTGGCCTGTCCTATGTAAGTTTAATGCTTTCCTCTACACTCAACTTATAACTTTTGATTGCCACTCTGGTATGATGTTCTTGATGTATGAACACGTGGATTTACAGTTGTAAGTCCTATGGTTTCATTCGTTCTCCCCCTTGCTATTCTTGATATGGTCGATATAGTTGTTGACTGGATGGGTGTGGTACTGGTGAGAACCAATGGCTTTTGGAGAGTTGGGGATCCGCCTCAAATTTGGAACAAATAAGTGAGTTTGACTAGACAATGTGGCTGAGATTGTTACGCAATTAACATCTAATTTGTGTCCCTGGTTTTTAGATGTTACATGAGGTTATTTTAGTTCTCTGAATGACCGGTACAATATTATCAGCCAGTAATGAGACGTGATTTCTTATGGTACAGAAGATTATATAAAAATATAGTTTTAATTTCACTGTTTGTCAAGTGGGTTGCAAGTAAACCACATGGTTAAACTTCGGGAAGTCCATTAGAGTACTGAAGTCCATGCAGAGTTCAATCTACATTGACTGACTTAGGTTATCCCTAGATGCAAACATATTGCTCCATTGCTTCTTTGTTTGTGACTTATTAATTGTGTACTAGATTGTTACTTTGTGAAGTTGCAAATATACCTTCTTGATTTTGGAAGTAATGCTCTTGGTCGTCTCTTAAGTCATAGGTTTTGTGCAGGGTCATACTGGAAGCCTTTTTGAGCAAAAGCCTGTTCCACCTCCTGTACCGAATGAATATGATTGGGAGATTGACTCTACTGTGCTGCAATTCCCAAATTCAAATATTACAGGGAAGGTATGGTTTTATCTGGATAGTTGACCTTTAAAACAGGAATTACATTAACTGTAACCCTAGTCCCAAAGAAGTTAAAATATATCTAGAAGATCATGTATTTATGACCTTTTGAAATAGAAAACATGGAAGAATGTGTCTGAACTAGCCAGATTGTTGAAGAAATCCTTTGAAGAGCTCTAGTTTTGGAGTCAAATTGCTGAATATATGCCTTCTTATGGTAACCTAACTTCCTTTGTTGGATTTTGCTGGTCTCTGTTATGTTATATACTCCATGGAGACATAAGCATCAAGACTTCGGAGTTCCCACAAAATCCCTCGTCAAAATGTTAGTTTGCGGTATATGGTATGGATATGGATGTAGTGCACCATGATGAAATGTATGCAAAGAGCCACACATTGAAATACGACTTTATTGTGTTGACATCTGATCTTCAACAGCGTCAACAAAAACTCTTGGAATGAAAAATGTAGAAAAATGGGCAATCCGGGTACAATACAAACTCGTGAGTACTGAATCTGTTGAGGGAAAATTTAATTCATGTGGTTACTGTAAGTTGATTTATGCGTGTTCTATTGTAGCCTCGTGTTTGTCTCGTTTCTTTTATCTTCGGTTGTTTAATTATGTTGCAAGCAGCTCATTTACTATTTTTGTCCTATCCTATGGGGGATGTCGCTAGCGGGGGGTAGCTTTTGTATGTCTTGGGAAGCAATGTGGTTTGTTTTGGCCTAACGCTGGGGGCTGTCCCAGTGAAAGGAAGTCAAGCAAGTACGACTTCGTTCTCAACCATCACACCAGTTTCGTCGAATTATTGGTTACCAGCAACTCAATTTTAAAGCAAACCGGGGCTAGAGGTCTCGTCACATTGGGCTCAAGCAAATTGAAGCTCTTGGGCTGTGTGACCCACCAACGCATTATTTGGGCTCTTGTTTGTATGTCTCATATAGCAAGAGATTGTGGCCGATTCAAGTGGGCCGAATATCAAGTTCACTGTATGGGTTGTCATAAATCCAACGTCTACAGTGGCTCCCTAAATCACACCCCATTTAGGGAGCCACTATTCACTCCCTACACATTTTTTTAATCCTTTCTCTCTCTCCCTCCATCACTCAGCCATACTCCCCAAATTACTTTTCTTTTTTTTTTATTCTCTCTCTCTTACTTTTACCTCATGTATCATATTTTATTAAAAATAGGGACGGTAATAGAGAGGATTGTTGGAGACGTGAATTGGTAAAATAAAAAATATGCACTGTTCATGACTTTTTTTAGAGAAAAATTTAGGGAGACTGTTGGGGATGCTCTAAGAAACAATTGTTGCATTTCCTTATAGCCCTATGTAGCCATTTGGCGTAGGTAGTTACAATTTTTTTTTCTTTTCTTTTCTCTTGGGGTATGCCCCCTTCTTGGCTGTACTTTCACTTGGCCTCTTTTCTATTTCAAACTGATTTTCCAAAAATAAAACTTGTCATTCCAATTGTTTGCATTTGAGATAGCCAAAAGGTAGAAATCGGATTGGGACTGAACTGCAGATACCACCTTGTCGTTTCATCTTTATCTTTATAGATACTGGGTGAGTTTAAATTTATGTTAACCGAATGATTGAGACATGATTTTAACCTTCCCTTCTCCTTCTTGGCTGACCCTTTACTTTTGGAGACCTTAGGTCTACTGAAAACTAGGGCTGCTAAAAAAAATCGGTGAACCGTGAATTCGGTCCGGACCGAACCGATCCGTACGTTTTGGATTTAACCGTGGATTAATGGTCCGGACACGGATTCAAAAAATAAAAAACCGTGACTCGCAGTCCGGATACGGATTTTGATTTTGAAACCGTGGATTAACCAATCCGGACCGTGAGATTTTTATTATATATGTATTTTAAAAATATATATATATGTATTTTTGTAGCCTACTTTGTTTGGAATTCCAAAATGATATTTGCGTTTTGTGCTTGTGACTGTCTATTTATATTTGTTTGTTGGCATGTTTACCAAGTTTGATGTTTACACTTCACAATGCTCAAGCTCAAATTTATAGCCTACTGTGTTTGGAATTCCAAAATAATTTTGGGTTTGGTATTTTTGCCCATCTATTTTGATTCCATAATATTCAAGTTTAGATTTGTTCAATCAATTTGTTGGAATGTTTAACAAGTTTTCATTAATTATACTAATGAAGTGTTTGTTTCAATGTTGAGTTTGGGTTTTTGAATGAGTTGATGATTTTTTTTTAGAATAAGTTGAAAATCCGTGGATAAATCCGGTACCGATCCGTGATTCACGGATCGGATTGGAACCGAACCGTGAGACTTTTGGATCGGACACAGATTTTATTTTCAAAAAACCGTGACTCGTGGATTAGAATTGGATTCATGCCAATCCGAACCAATCCGGACCGTGAGCACCCTTACTGAAAACACAGGGCCATATGTATTTTTCTAATTTTATTTGAAACCAAATTAATCGGGTCGTACCATATTAAAAATAAAATTGGAGCCGTAGGGCTTTATCCATTTATTCATTTCAACCAAACCTAAAATGAAATATAGGGTCATTCTTCACATTTTATAGGGATCCAAACAACAAATGTCATTCTCGAACTTTTGTTTATCTCTCTTTTTCAAAACTCTAGCCCTCACAACTATTTTTTTCCCCTCTTCCCATCTCTCCAAGGGTGTCACTACCCTTGTATGGCGGCGGAAGGGGAAGACCATAGTACTAGTTCTAAACCTATTGTTTTATATTTTAGTATTTGTTTTATTGTATCAATGACTTGTCGTTTGATGTATGAGAGATATGTCTCTTGTCAACAACTTGTCCACAATCTATGAAAGTCTAAGTTACCCCTATCAACTCCATGAATTGGGGGAGGATGTTGTCTCTTCGGGGACAGCATGGGTGTTGGACCGATTACGGTCGTCCATGATCGACCCAACACCCATGCTACTCCTGAAGGGACAGCACCCACCCGGGTCCCAATTCCATTAATTCCAAATTTCATTGGAACGAGTGATCAAATACTACCTAATTCCAGCCAAAACTTGGGACTTGAATGCAAAAGACACCAATTTCAACGAGGATCTTATGGGGCTGAAAACCCAACACATGGCATCATTTCATGTGGCAAAAACCCATGTAGCTAGCTAGACTTAAATGAGTTTTTTGAACTGAATGCTTAGCTGTTCCAATTCCTTGTTTTTTCCGAAAATTAAACACAGAAGTTATTGCTTTTACAGCAGAATTTGACTGTGAGCGGGGAGAAAATTTTGGGTGCAAATTGGATATGGGTGACGTGGTGTCCCTTTGGCACATCCGAGCCGTCCAAAAATGCATCGGACGGCTAGGATTAAAACACACTTTTTTTTTTTTTTAAATCCGGATGGCACTTTCAATCCGGACCGTTGGTTGCATTATTGGACGGACCGGATGTGCAGAGAGGGTACCACGTGGTACCCTCCCTGTACCCAAAATTTAGGAGAGAAGCTGGACCATGAATTAAGATCATAGCCTGTTAGTGTTTGGTACATTTTGAAATGAAAGAGGTAATATATTAAGAAGGGAGGAATATAAAGATACAGGTATCTGATCATGTGATGAAAAATGGCTCGAGTATATAGTCATTTGGGCTATCCTTCTCTTCTTCATAGCCTTTTAGGTACATTTTGAAATGGAGGAGGTAATTAAGAAGGGAGGAATATAAAGACACAAGTATTTGATCATGTGATGAAAAATGGCTCGAGAGTATAAAGTCATTTAGGCTATCCTTCTCTTCCATAGCCTGTTAGGTACATTTTGAAATGGAGGAGGCAATTAATAAGGGAGGAATATAAAGACACAAGTATATGGTCATGTGATGAAAAATGGCTCGAGAGCATACAGTCATCATCGAAATTTGTATCTGAAAAATGGGAAAATCTATCATACCACCCATATAAAAGGGATGCCGTAGCGGTATTAGCCCAATATTTAAATGGTCCACATTGTACCACTAATGCAAAAAATTGATAGTTTTACAACTGTAATCAACAATACTGATGCATTTACTTGAAATAAAAGGAGCACGGGTAGCTATTTAGATTACTCAGTGATAAAAGAATACAAATGCCTATATCAGAATTACATAAAATAGGGGTGTTCAAAAAATCGATATAACCGCTAAATCAATCAAATTTGGATCGAACCATTCTATATGTTCAGGTTCTACGGTTTATTGGTTTAGTTATGGTTCTGAAAACATAAGATCCAGTGATTTTAATTCGGTTACTGTTCTCAATTAAGAACCACGGTTAGAACCGAACCGGACCATAATTATGAATCTTGATTAGGCCAGGTAAGTTTTTTTTCAATTAATATATTCTTTTGTGTTTATTAAAAGAAGAAATTTCTTTTGTTTGGAAGTCTTTAATATATTGCTATAATATATTATTGGACACAATATCCAATTTCAATCTTTTCTTATTCCACCTTTCAGATTCACAATTTTCTTCCACCCAAGCAAAAACCCTAGTTACTACACTTATGATTATGGTTATGGTAAGATTGTTAAGTATTTTGTGGACAATATTTGGTTTTAAATCTTAATAAAATTACTATGATAATTTTATGAGTTGTTTGGTGCTCTTAATTGCTAATTATTTTATGAATTCAGGTTGTGCAAAGTGTTTGGATGTTTATTGGGTAGAACCGGAACTAACCCAAAGCCGGTCTGTTCATGCGGTATGGATCTGGACAGATTCTACATATGTATCAGTTAGATTTTGGTTCTCAATTTTCTAGAACCGTTCGAAATAATCCTGTTACTGAATTTATGGAGTATCGCACCAATCAAAACTATGTGCACCCGAACATGTCTAAATGGGAAAGATAACTCCCATTCGAGGAAGAAATAATTAATTGTTGTGTTTGGCAGTCTTTGATCTCTCCTAGTGTACGAAGATGTCCAATGGAACTAATCCCAGTCAAGCAAACATAGTAACTATTAAGAGTACTTTCTATATGTATAATTTTCAAAATCTTGTCATCTTAGTTGTGTATATTGTAGGGATCTTTTTTGAACGGCAAAATAAGATTTTATTGATCAAATATCGAAAGATACAAGATTAAACGGGGCAAGAGAAGAGCATTAAAACGAGGAACGAATACCAACGAGGTTGGCACCTCACCCGACGACAGTTATTTGCCTCTCAAGACCCAAAGGAACAACCCAAATGAAAAGGTTGGCCTCTTGCCAACTAAAGACACCCAAAAAAAGATCTCCCCATCCTTAACAAAGGGAAACAAAAACCCCGAAGAACACCAAAAAAAAAAAAATCCCAACATCACAAACAAAAAACCAAGACCCTTCCTTTCTTCCCCTCCTCGGCTTACATGGCTCGAAAATGCGTTTCCTCCATTTGGGAAATCTTGCTAATGATTTCCCCTTCATCGCCATCGTAACCAATTCCTATCGTCTTTTGAAAATCCCATACAGCTTTCGCCTCATTTAGAAACATGTTTCTGGAACGAACTTCATCTATATCCTCCGATCGAGCAATCTTACTAACGACTTCCCCTTCATCACCGTCTACACCTATGCCCAACATCTTTTCAATATCCTAAACCGCTTTAGCCTCATTTAGAAGGATTTTATTCCTATTATTTATCCTGTCTACAGAAATAAATAGCGAAATTGCAGTCGTAACCGATCTAAAAATGGTTTTAGGTTTGTGTCTTTTCAACCTTCACTAAACCTCCCCATCACCTCGTCAATTAGCCGAACTCTCCATTTTCAATTTTCTTCCATAGTATATTGTAGGGATAAGTCAAATCCGATGTGATTTTGTTGCGGCATCGTTTTATACTAAATTTCTTGTTCTTATTCTTTTCAGAAAAAGACAACAACTTCATGCGTAATAAGTTACAGTTTGCAAGCAACAAGAAAGCTACTAATTCAACATACATGACCAAGCACTACACCTAAAGTCACATAGAATGGGAGCGCCAGCATGGGAACCAAAGTGAAAGTCTCTTAATTTCAAAAAAATAAAATAAAATTGTCATATTACTAAAATTCTCGAGAATGAAGATTGAGTACAAGAATGCAGTGTGAAGATTGAAAATGAGAGCGGAGGCTACTTTCGGAAAAACTTTATTTTATTTTATTTTTTTTGCTCCCTCCGTCCCAATTTTTTTTCACTTTTACTATTCACGGCACATCAAAAAATTGTTTAAATTTTTGAATGTTCAATGTTATATATATTCAACATTGATCTTGTTAATTTGATAATTCTCGATGAGTTCCATTAAACAAAATTATCAAAATTGTAATAAAATTGTAGGTAGAAAGATATAAACAATTGAAAAATGACACTCATGCACGTAAATAGACAAGAAAATTAGTAGAACGGAGGGAATATATGATATTATTGGAAGATTATTATGTTACATTTCAAATACAACATCCCTGTTAGACTGTTTGTGCATGCGCACCTGACGTGAAAATATGCAAAGGGTGCAATAATCAGAGACGAAGCTAAGAAGGGGGGAGGTGGCACGTGCCACCCCCTTTTCGTAAATGCCACCGGGAAGAAAAATTCAAAGAAAAATATTAAATATGAAGGAAGAAGAAGTTTGATGCAACAACTCACTTTGCCAACGTGGTTGGAGCGCCTGAGCGTGGGACACTGTCTAGGTTCAAATCTCGCGCAGTATTGAAGCATGGTTTTTAATTATTTCTTCCCCTACTTATATATATACCCACCCTATCAGCTCTCTCTATTTCTCACAATTAATTCACTGTGATTTTATTTCTTTTTTACCAATTGGAGAGGAACGTGACACATCAAACATTAAAAAATTTCTCAAAGTTTAGCCTTTTTATTGCATATTTCTTTACGGACTATATATGTTGGGTATGAATGTAGAAAGCGGCGACTGTTGAAGCTACTGGCCAATTTTATTTTGTGACAGGTCTAATATAGAGATGGTGTGGATAGGTGTCACCCGGACTTTTTCAACACTGAAGTACTTTTTATAAACTAAAATGGTTCGACTAGTTATTTACGGGGATATGTAAGAATATGAAAAAATTGCAATCTAGAGCTTTATCAGTTAGGATTAGGGAAAATTAATATTGTAATCTCTTGTATTTGAATACCATAAGAGAGTTGGAAGAAGCCTTATTTATTTATTTTCACAAAAAAAGGCCCATAACAAAATCTAATTACATGACTTCCTAATTAATTTTTTTCTTTAAATTTTTCTGCATATCATATAACTGTTTTCCATTAAACAGTGCCACCATTGTAGCTGAAGCCGGGCTCCGTCCCTGGCAATAACAATTAAAGGGCGTTTTTGGATGTGTGGTCTGAGTTTGTTCTTGGCGTTTGTTGTCTTTGATGTTGTTCTATCGGTGCTCCCCTCCGGTTTTGGTGTTGGGTAGTATTTTGTTTCGGAGCTACTGGTTGTGTCTAGCCTGAGGTTTTTTAGTTTTGTTTCCTTTTCGGTGTTGTGGTGTTTTGGACGATTCCTTTTCTTTTGTTGGCATTTTGTCTAGGGGCAAAGTCAGGATTTTAAATTAGCGGGGTAAAAAATTAGATCTTTATACAAGTTTTTATTTATTTATTTTCTCATGCAAAGAAATAGCTAAATTAAAAGGTTAACTATAACGTAGATATATAGTGTTACAATGAATTTTTGTTTTAAGCCAGTTTGGGCAATTTATGAATTTTTGCGGGGTTAAAATTGTAAAATTTAGCTTCAAACTACCAAAAATCCTTGTGGAAATTAATGTGAGAGGGATGAAGTGATCTTGTTCCTTAGTCCCTCCGCCCATGATCTTTTCAACGCCTTTCATGGGTTTGGGTAGCTTTTGTTCACCCTTGATCCTTTTAATTTTTGTTCTATCTGAGATATTAATAAATTTTCTCTTTGCCGATAAAAAAAATAAAAAATAAAGAGCCAAACCTTGCCAGTGTTATCAACTTTTTGAAACTATTGAAAGGTTTGTCCGGATGTTATTTTCAATGCTTTAGAATTAATTGTAGTGTGCGTAAACTTATCTTGATACCTGGTTATAAATAATAATTTTAAAATAAAAAAAAACAATGAAACAATGAAACAATGGATTTTGCATAAAAGACAACTTAATTAATTATGGTTCACACATGGCAATTCCAAGCAGCTGATCGAGCAGTTTCCCACTCGTTTTCTGGTCGATGCCAGCCACCGTAACAAACAGCAGAAACTGGAGCCACCAACCCCGGTGGCGAATGGTGGTGCTTTCCCCCGCATGCAACCGCACATTTGGCGCCTCACTTCTTACACTCTCTCTATTTGACCATAATAACCCCTTCTACTCTACCAATTATCTCAACTGCCCGGTTTCAGTACTGGACTAAACTACCCCCCCTCTTGTTTGTATTACACGAATAAGTCCCATGAAGCTAACAAACTTGCAAATGGGCAAAACATACCTTAAGAATCCAGCTAACTACTCCACTACTTAATGATCACCATTATATTGGTCATTGGTGTAACCCTATGGTGTTGGTCGATGGAGTGGGAGCTTTGTTTAGTAGGGTGTTACTTTAATTGGTGCCGTAAACACTAGGTTATAAAGACATGTTATATGGAACCGATGCAATTGATCTTCTATTCTACTCTTTGTTCAATACATAGTGAAAGCTGGTATTAATTATTAGCTGTGGATGTACTTAATTAGTTACACCTATGCGGAATCATAAAAAATCTTTATGCGTTTTTAACTTGTTATTTTCTTTCATAGTTCTTTGCATTTTACGTGTTTTGGTTTAGTTGATTTCTCCATAAACCTAATAACAATCAAGTTAGCATACCTAGCTCACAAGTTCAATACCCACCACTAGAGGAAAATTATTTAGGTCATTGGAGACTTGTAATCGTGTCATACATAAGTTGGCCCAAACTTCCGTTTGTTAAAAAAAAATAGAGTCGAGGATAAAAAGTTGTGAAAGTATGTGAAGAATCTTGAGATTTAAATATCATTTGTTCCTCCAAGATCTCTCAAATATAACCTAATATATATATAGAATCCGTATTATGAGTCACTTCTCAACTTTAACACTATTTGCATGTTTTCTTTCTCCTTAATAAATCCAAATTTCAAGTTCACACTCTTGGACAATATCTTAATTAGCTCATCTACCCACAGAAATTTACTTTCGTTAAGGAATGGGGATGGTTTTGATAATTAATTAAAAATAAAAATAAAACTACAGTTGTTCATTACAGAAAATAAATTAGGTTTTTTTTTAACCTAGTGTTGGTTGAACCAAATTGATGAGTCATTTTCTCCAAAAATGACTAAAGCCAGCCACCATGTGTCTTGTGATTATGCATAAAACTTTTTGTTTATTATTCCTACCAAAAGACATCTGTTTATTCCTACCTACATTTTAGTGTGAAAATAAAAACACAAAAAGGGTAATTATGTCCAGTGAAAAAGATGGATTCCAAGGTGACATACACGTGATTGGATTCCCCCTTCGTCCTCATGCTGGTTTTGTGATTCCCTTTCATTTCCTTCAACCATATATATATATAAGGCCATGGGAACCAGATCTCCCTACCTCAGAGACTGGCCATTATAGAATATACTCCATACATATAATACACACATATATATATATATATATATACACAGAGAGAGAGAGAGAGAGAGAGAGTAATCTGTTATTTGTGTGTGCATTACGTACACTGCGTGGATCTGTTACGTTCCTCCAGTGCTGCTGCGAGATGTCTCCATTGATTGGGGCTTTCGCAGCAGAGAGCTAGTTTCTATCTCTGTCTCTATCTCTGTGATTCAACTCCGACCAGATGTGGATGCGACGGTACGTATAGAGATCTCGCACCGATCCGTCTGATGACTCTGATCATCGTTTAATTTCAGAAGCGATCAAATTGAACGTGATCGGCGACGTTGAGTAATTATTTCCCAGGTACTCGTGATTAATTTGATTGCAGTTTGTCATTCTTTTCCACCGATCGATGAAGTTTCATTTCTACAGTTTGAATCTACATTCAATGTCCAATGCGCGTAAGCTTAACCGATCCGAGTTATATAAAAATGAAAAAGAAAAACTCTGCTAGTAATATAAGCTAACAACTCCGCATTAGGAAACTGCATGTAATACACCAACTCTCGTGTTTTGGCCTGTAATATTGATTCCTTTAAGACATTGCAGAATCTCTTGTTTTTAGTGATTAATTGTTAATTTTTTTTTTTTGTATTTCTCATTTTTTCTTCAAAGGTTGCATATATTACAAACTAATCCATACAGCATTAATACGTTGCTTATTCGTGTATGAACGTCGCAATCTGTTGTTACATCAGATTCTGTTGCTTTCAGGTTTATTTTTTGACATTCTCTTCTTTTCTTTTCTTTTTTTATTTTTGTTTTTTAATAGGGCATCTTCGACTTCAACCCTCTAAATCTCTATTTCTTTAAAATTTGGAGGAAGATGAACTCTATGAAAGTGTCCGGAAAATTATGGAGTTCTCCTCAATTTCACTATTCACCTTTGTCCGAATTCCATTTTATTCGTCAAATGAGTGTGTACATTTCTTTTTGTTACAAAATTTTGACCTTTAAAATAAGTCAATATTGACTATTTTTAATAAAAATTTCGAATATAGTAATTAGAATTTTGGAGGAAAGTGGCGAATATTTGAGGTTTGAAATGAGTTTTTTGAAAAATAGAGTATTGAGTTTTTTTGAATAAAATAATCTTCCAAAAACCCTTTTTAATACTCTTAAATGGTGAAATGGAGTAATATTTTGACACTCTTAATTAGTTGGTGAGATAGAGTATGAATTCCATGCATCTTCTATCCATATCCTCTAAAATTTTATTCGAGATGATCACAATAAATTTTTATATTAAAAAAGTGGACTAAGATATACTATAGATGATTTTACTCTTCATCTTTAATCCAATCATACATCTATATATCTCCATTTTCATCATCAATCATTGTCTATTTTGCTCCTAATATTAATATGGACATAGAGGATAGAGACGAGAAAATGGAAAAATATGGGTGCTCTTAGGATCTAATTGCCATTTATTGACTTACAGAGTTGAGTAAAAAAATGCTATACAAACAAAACAAAGCTGAAGCATTAAGATTATAGTACAGACAAAACTTTTCTTTGGCCAATTTTTCATATTTGATCTCTATTTTTCCCTAATTTTCCCTAATTTCCCATATCCTGAGGATAAGACGAATTACAAAGGTACGAAAGTTATAAAGTAAATTAAAAAAAATAAAATCACTCAAAATGAAATTAGAAGTGGAAATAAGAGTTGACTCTTTAATTAGATATCTAAAACAGCTACGCACCGAAGCGAGGGCTCAATTTTTTGATGAGGTTAACCCTCTCAATTATGTTAAGGACGAGAAAATTTTGGGTGCTGGATGGGTACCACGTGGCGCTACTCAGCGGGTTTTTCGGCAGTCCGGATTTTATAGAGAGGAAGATGAGAAAGAGGAGAGAGGGAGGAAGAAATCTGGGCCATTTCCAAATTATTTTGGATGGCCCAAATACACGCTTGGACACCAGGTGTGTGATCCCCTATTTACACCCAAAATTTTCTCGGTAAGGACACTCCCTACTTGGTTGTCACGGCTCAGCTGGGTTTTGTCTAATCATAATAGGTCTGTCATATTTGTTGTTCTTAAAAAATAAATGGACGAGGTGAATATACCATCCATAATTTTAACAAGAAAACAAAAAATTCAACACATCTTTGGCAAATCTTTCAATTCAATTTATAATACTACTATCAAAAGCGTACTTTTCCCACGTCATAGTATAATTTGAAAGGTGACTTTCTAACGGTGCACTCTTAATTGATCCTTTAAACCTTCACCCTTCAATTACCATTTTTCCAATACAAAATGATAACCACTGAGAAGATAATAAAGTTAAAAGCACAATAAATTAAAAAAAAAGAAACTGAATATTTTATGCAATAAGTAGTCCTATAGTATGGCATTTGAAGGGTGAGATGGTATTTGATTGGTCCACTGGAGTACGTAGAATAAAAATAAAAATAAAACCTTCAAATCTTCTAGTAATATTTTGAAGTTTGAGGAATATAGCCGGAGATGCTTAAAAAATGAAAATGAAAACACCTGCCATTGGGAGAATGCACCACCCATTCCGTACAGATATAATTAAATGGCTAATCAAATCGTGTCTACGACTTCGATATCAAAGCTCGATTTTGTCAATGACACTTTTTTCTTACATGCAATCACGCCAGATTTTGTAATGGGATATTTTTTTATGCAATCGCTCCCAACCGTTCCATAGCCCGTTTGATATGATTTACTAACATGACCGTGTGGAGATCATTAGGATCCCCGCAGCTAACGTGTTTATCTAACCAAATCAGTTTAATTTTTTGGAGTTTTTTTTTTTTTTTTTTTAACATGAAATATAAAACACCCACCCCGACTTTAGACATCCATTAATTATATACAGTTTTAGGGTCAAAGTTTAGGTTTGATCTAGTAATGTCGGTAATAGCCGTGTGATGAAACCAAGCCTTTAATCGCCGCATTTATTGGAAGAAAGGTAGTTAGTCCCCTGAAATAGATGAAATCACAGATATACCCTCATCTGTATGCAGTCATAAGCATTGTAATAAGTGGGTAACTTAGTCAATTCAACAAGATTTGTTTGTTTTGTTTGTTCCGTTGTAAACCTTTTTTTTTTTTGAACTGTGTTCCGTTGTAAACTGCTATCAACATTTATGTTCTCGTTGTGAACGATGTGCACTTCATTTTCACTTCCACACACACACACACACACAGAGAGAGAGAGAGAGAGAGAGAGAGAGAGAGAGAGAGAGAGAGAGAGAGAGAGAGAGAGAGAGAGAAGAGCCTCACTGACGAAATTGTTCACTTGCAGGCATTTCAAAGTGAAGATTTAGTCATGGAGCGCACTTCATTTTCGATCACCAGCTCTCCACTTCCCACAGTGGCAAAGGACACACTACAAGAACACCATAGCCTTCGCAGGACGTTTTCTGGCATGGACTTGTGCGCCCGAGCCAGAATAAAAAGGTCCTGTTCCGACAACCACATCGTCCACTCCATTAAAAGGTCGTATTCCGACAACCACATCGTCCACTCCATCAACCCGACTCGTGCCTCAACAACCGAACCACAGCTGAAAAGCAGCCGATCGATGGGGTTCTTCAACTTCAAGTTAGCAGGACCAATTTTCCCAAACTCTCTCCGATCGTTTCTTTTTGATCCGGACACAAGCAAGGACATGGACATGGCGGAGACCACAAGGGAGAAGACAGATACGACAGAGGAGAACTGGTCAGAGAGCGATGATGAAGACGATGATGAAGATGAAACGGCGATGAAGAAACGAGGGAATTGGATTGAAAGGCTAGTGGAGATTCGGAGTCACTGGAGAGAGAGGCAACAGAAAGATGATGTGAACAGTGACGGGGAACGAGATTGTGATGAAGATCATGAGGGTGGCTGTGAAGTGAACTATAGCGATGAAGAGGACGAGGAGAACTCGATAATTGATTCCGAGTCATTCTCGAGGTTGCTGGTTCAAGTTCCTTGGTCTGATGCTAGGAGTTTCTCTCAGCTAGCCTCGCTTTGCAACATGGCATATGCGATACCTGAAATCGAGGTACGTTCTGTCATTAGAGTAATCCTATGCAAACAGAATGATACGGTGCCACTTTTTAGTTCTTCAAGTTGAAATCAGAACACCTTTCATTTACTCATAATTCCCAAATATTCTGTTCTGAATTAGTTTTCTCAAACAAAAAAAAAAAAAAATTCTAATTTGAATCTAGTTTACTCCCAATCCAAGAGTATTCACAGAGTCCACACGTCATCACCGGGGCCCATTAAACATAGTAAGTGTAAGTTGGCCTTTTTATACATCCGACGTGGGACTCAAATCACTCACACATGTTCCAACCACCATAATAACCTACATATCAGTTTCTCCGTCCCAAAATAATTGACCGATTAGAAGACTTATTCTGAAGCCTAATAAATGAAAATCCTCCTATGGTCTCGTCTAGTACAGAATGCTCCTTATAATTCCACTTTTCATGCCCCCAAGGAACTAGGCTCTGCTAATTATGTCCATCAATCAGTAAATTCAAAAAGCCGGTAACAAGAAGAAATTTTTTGGAATGACTACTTTCTAGACAATTTGGCTCGAGTTTTTTTTATCGAAACGTAAGTAATTTGATCTAGCTAACGTGTAGGCCAAAGATTTAAGAAGACAGCATGGCCTCCACTTCGTAACATCTTCCCTAGAGAAGAAATCAAAGGCAGCAGCACTAAAAGCCAAACTTGATCAAGACAGGATTCGCGAACCTGTTGCTTCCGCAGCTCCTATTGTGTTCGATGGAGAAAAGGCTGTGAGATCTGTGAAATGTCAAAATTGCCCAGCCGTTGCATATGAGATAGCAGCTTCAGCTGCATCTTATGTCCACTCTCGCTCCGATGGCCTTTTACCCATTGGCTACGTAAACAAACGAGGAGATGACGTGGATTTATATGGCAACGAACCGTACCAAAAAGAGGAGGGAGGGAGTTGTTCACCTCGGGTGTACAAATCTGAGGTGGCTGCTTATGTGGCAGCGTCGACTATGACGGCAGTGGTAGCTGCAGGTGAGAAAGATAAGCAGGAGGCAGCTAAGGATCTCCAATCACTTCATTCATCACCCTGTGAATGGTTTATTTGTGATGATCCGAGCACATATACTCGTCAATTCATTATCCAGGTAACTGACCCGTGTGTGTGTGTGTGTGTGTCAGTTTCAGTAATAGCCTGCTTCAATCTATCTATATACTCAAACGGTAGTTTTTGACAAATTACAGGGATCAGACTCTGTCGCATCATGGCACGCAAATCTCTTCTTTGAACCAACTAAATTTGAGGTAAGCATAAGCGTAAAACTGCAAACACTTGTGTTGAAGTTCTTTCACCCGGTAAAGACAAAAACATTGAGAAAAACCCAGAACAATTCGAGAAAAAATCATTCTTTCTTGTAGGGGACAGAGGTGCTTGTCCATAGAGGAATTTACGAAGCAGCAAAGGGAATATACGAGCAATTTATGCCAGAAATCATGGAGCACATACATAAATTTGGGGAACGTGCAAAGCTTCAATTCACAGGTCATTCTCTTGGCGGTAGTCTTTCGCTGTTGGTGCACTTGATGCTCTTGACAAGGAAGATAGTCAAGCCCTCTGCTCTGCGGCCAGTTGTCACCTTCGGATCACCATTTATATTCTGTGGAGGCCAAAGGATTCTTGATGAGTTGGGGTTGGATGAGGACCGTGTTCACTTTGTGATGATGCATAGAGATATCGTCCCAAGAGCATTTGCGTGCAACTACCCCAACGGTGTCGCCCAACTCCTCAAGCGCTTGAGTGGCACTTTTCAATCCCACCCATGCCTCAATAAGAAGGTAAGACATCCTCACACAACTCTTATCCTCGCACAACTCTTAATTTCCACATGTCAAAACTCTTGTTGAGCTTTTGATAATCCGGTTATTTTGGCGCTAACTTTTCACTAGGCATCAAAGACTGCCACATTCGAACCTCCACCTAAAACAGGTAGAAACCAATTTTTTTTGAAAATAGGTAACAGCATAATAAAATTTTCAATGCTGCAACTGCCCCCCAAAACGCTTATATCTAAGTAAGAATGTTTTAGAATCTTCATTCAGCAATATAACCCCTTTTCATAACTTTTTCTGCAGAAATTGCTGTACTCTCCGTTGGGTAAAATATTCATTCTCCAACCAGATGAAAAGTCCTCTCCTCCTCACCCTTTACTCCCTCCAGGGAGTGCCTTCTATGCCGTCAAAAACACCCGATCCAGCTTCACCCAAAACGCCCTCAAAACCTTTCTTAATTCCCCCCACCCACTGGAAACCTTAAGCAAACCTACCGCCTATGGCTCAGAAGGTACAATACTCAGAGACCACGATTCAAGCAACTATCTGAAAGCAATAAATGGGGTTATTAGGCAACACACAAGGCTGGTTGCGAGGAAGGGGAGTAAACAGGAAAGTCTCTTGTGGCCACTATTGACTACAGAATATCCACATGCATGGAGCCATGAACATAATCTAGAGGAAAACAGGGTGGTAAAACAGGAGGTGATGACCAGCGTCTAAAAGACTTGCTACCACAGAATCGATAGAGTTACTATGTCCATAAGAACTCGAGTTGGGGGTTAATTTTCCAAAGACTCGGTGTACATTTTGCCTAAATATCTCTGTATGTGATTGTATTGCCATGTTGTTCACCAATTTATCAAGGTACAGTTGATAACATCTCTAATAAAATGTCTATATACTTGTACAAGCTACACTCGAAAGATGTTTTTCAAGTTGGAAGAATGTACTAGTGTTCTAATTCATGGCCTATGTTGTCATCTATGTCTCAGACTAACTTCCTAAAAGAAGCTGAAACGCATGCATAGGAACTGTAACTGTATCATAGCCGTACCTGGGATCTGGTTCCTCTCTCAGGAAAGAACATCTTCCGTGAAGGATGCACACCAAGAAGTTCTACTTACAACCCAAAATTTGCTGAGGCTTTTAAAACCACAACAATGTGAAGAGTTTGAGGCCATTGGTTTGGGGTTATAATGATGTCGCAAATTCATGCATCGAATTGAAAAATCTCAGATTTCCCTCCACAAAACTTAAAGGGTCGAAAACCCCCCATGACAGCATGATCAATATATACTAATAACAATGCATAAAAGCATGAAGGCATCCAACTACTGCTGACCGGATACAGTGGGAAAAACATTTTTCCTAACCAAAACATTTTCCTGACCGAAGGGACAACAGAAAAGAACAGAAACATGACTTTTGAATACACCAGATACGGAGAAAGGAAGAACTTTAAGAACCCACTCACATGCTTGAATCCATCCAAAATCCTAATCATTGTAAAGATAAGAAATTTAGATTACACTAGCTCCGCGGTGGATGTAAGCATTTCAATGTTCATCTGAAACTAATGTACCAGGAACATCTGGTGAAAAGGTTACAGTGTAAAACAATAGATCGCTGGAGGCAAGGAAGGCTCAACTTACATCAAGTTACAAACCAAATCCATACACGAATACTACAGTCAGCCACGTTATTTACCCTCGGCAGCCATCTTTTTCTTTATCTCGTGAGCAGCATTGAATATGCCATCAGTTTTTTTGTTGCAAACGAAGCACTTTTTGTTCTTGGCATGATGCTGTGAAACAAAGGAATTGACAATTAAAATCTTAAAATGTGAAGAAACATATGCAACATGGCAACAACCCTAATACCTTTGAAAGGCTTAGAGACTTCAAATATCTACAACACTTTTAAGTTTCTTATAAGCATGCTCAACCACAAGTTACGCAAAGAAAAAAAAGAGCTAACGACAATACATACAACATGGAATGGCACAGAGGGTTGTACATCTCTTAGCGCTACATACAATCGCTGCTAAACCGTGCGTTCGACTCCTTGGGGCACTCATGGTTCTCCTAGGTCTAGCTTTGTCCGGGCTGTGTGGGATGTGGTGTATATAGATCAAGGGTTTCACGAGTTCCTCGTCATAAAAAAATAATAATAAATAAATAATAAATAAAAAAACTTTGTACGGCTCTCAAGGATAAATTCTGCCAGATGGGTGTCAAAATTAAAGAAAAAAGGAAAGAAAATGACAGAATAACTTGATCGTCCAAACGACTTATTTTCCACTATCCTTCACTTAAAATTACAAGAAAAGATCAAGGCACAGTTTCACCAAACCTATTTAATTTTATGGACGATAACCAAGAGAAACATCGAATCTTCCTGCCTGCCTTAGTATCTATTATTTCTATTCAAGTGACAAGTTAGTATAGAATTCAATTAATTAAAAGAGCAATTACTCCACTAGCCCAAAGACATATGTTAGAATAGTTTGTGTATTTGTCCCACATTGCTTAGTTATGTTGAGTAACGTGTCTCATGACAATATAAATAAAGCTCTCTCGTGTTAGGGTTAATTTAACACCATATACACTTCTCTCTCTCTCTCTCTCTCTCTCTCTCTCTCAAACAACATGGTATCAGAGCTACCCTTGATCCAAACCCTAACCTAATCATGTCGATCACCATCACCTAACCTAATTTCAGCCATCATCATCCATGCCCCTCACTGACGTCACCAAACCAGCATTTTCCCCAAAACCCTAGTTGTAACCCATCATCTTCCTCTCTAAACCAAAGACACCTAAACCCTATATACTCCTGTACGACCTCCAAAACTACAACCCAGTACAAAACGACACCCCAAAACCCCAAATCTACCCTAATCGATCTCTGAAAATCCAAAACCCAACCACTATACAGCCATAAATCCTTCGGTTAAACAATTATACGACTAACCCAGTTCGTTCCAACCCCAGTCATCGATCCTAAAACCCTAAATCGACTCTGAAATCCTCGATTTAGCACTCGAAAATCCCTCTTTTACTCACTTCGAACCTTAAAAGTACTTACCCAATGATCGATAGCTCATTCTTCTACTCGAAGTCCAGTGTATAGTGTTCGAAACCTCTGTCTGGAACACGAACAGTGCTTGACATCTTCTTATGGTGTTCGAAAATTAGATTGGAGAGCTCCATCGAGTCGATTGCAAGTTTTTTGTCTGATGTGGGCTCAACCAGAGAGTCTTTGAATCATTTGTTGGAGCTTGAAATCCATAACCCAACCATTGTTGACTCTTAAAAACACTTACCTGGTACTCGTCAGCACTTATAAAGACTTGCCAGAGGTGACGTTGTGCTCGTCAATGGTGACCCAGTGCTCGTTGGTGCTCTGTTGATGTTTTGATTCTTTATCTTTCATTCTCTAGTTGATCTGGTTTCTCTCTTCCGCTGCGGGATCTACTGGTGTTCAACTTCTCGCATTATTTGATCTGTTGGGCACAAAATTACTCTTTGGTCGCGATTTGTTCTTCTATTGCTGCTGTTCTGGTATTTCGATCATGTTCACTTAATTCCTTTATTGTTTGCATGTTGATTATCAGCTTATCTTGGGTATTGGAGTTTGTGATAACCTACTCTTGTTACGTTGATGATGGTGGATACATGTGTCGTTCAGTATCTGGTTTAGTTGGTGGGTGGTTGTTTTGTTCGATTGTTCAGGAGTTTGTTGCCAGCTGGTAGATGGTTAGTTGGTTTATTGGCCAATTTTGATGTCTTATGGTGGTTAGTAGCCAATGTGATTGTTGTTGTGTTGGTAGAAAGTTGGTTGATTTAGTAGCTCATTGATTTGTTGGTTGGTTGTTTGATTGCTCGTGCTATCCTAGTTGTTGCTTTGGTTTGTTTATGATGGAGACTGCTTCAGTTGTCTCTGGTGGTTTTGGTGGTCGTAATTTTGGTGGCCGTGGTTCTAAGTCCGTGGTGATTCTAGTTATGGTCGCATGTCGGTAGTTCTGGTTGTGGTAACTCTAGTCGTGGTGATTCTGATTATGGTACTCGACAGTGTACCCATTGTGGGGGTACAAATCATACAGTGGGGTATTGTTATGATCTTCATGGTTTTCCCAGGCTCATCAGGTTACTATTTCTGAGGATGCTGGACAGTTTACTCATCCTTCTGCCGACAGTAGGGTGACTATCTAAGCAGAGGAGTACCAACGCCTACTGTCACTTCAGACAAGTTCCTCCTTTGCCATGTTATCTCAGACAGGTTCCTCCGTTGCTTGCATTGCGTCTTCTCATTCTTCTAATCATTGGGTTATTGATTCTGGTGCATCTGATCATATGAATGGCACTCCTATTCTTTCCGGTCGTCAGTCTCTAAGTAAACCATCTCGTGTTACCTTAGCTGATGGTTCTACTACCAATGTTACTGGTTTTGGTTTTGTTCATGTTACTTCCTCGCTTACTTTGGACTCCATACTGCAAGTTCCTCGTTCTCCATTAAATCTTATGTCTGTTAGTAAGCTTACCAAGTCTTTGAATTGCTCAGTCACATTCTTCCCTAATGGTTGTGTGTTTCAGGATCTCAAGATGGGGAGGAAGATTGGTGGCGGTGTTGCACGTGGTGGCCTATATTACTTTACCAATGATTTTCACCCTAGCTCTGTTGCTCTTCAGTCATCAGTGTCACCATATCAACATCATTATCGTCTTGGTCATCCATCACTTTAGAACCTTAAAAGGCTAGTGCCTAGTGCCTTCATGTAGCCGTGTGGATGCTTTGCCATGTGAAGTCTGTGAGTTTAGCAAGCATCATAGAGTATCTTTTTCTCCTAGGGTTCAGAGTCGTGCGTCGCGTCCTTTTGAGTTAGTTCATTATGATATTTGGGGTCCAATGCATGTTCATAATATTTTTGGCTTTCAATATTTTGTTATTTTTGTCGATGATTTCTCTTGTGTTACCTACCTTTATCTCATGAAAGAAAGGTCCGACTTATCTTCTATTTTTAAGTCATTTTATATGAAAATTAAAACCCAATTCGATACTTGCATTCGTATATTTCGTTCTGATAATGCCCGTGAATATTTTAAAAATAGTCTTTCTCAATTTTTTGATGATCATGGTATTATCCACCAGTCCTCTTGTGCTTGGACTCCACAACAAAATGGAGTTGCCGAACGCAAGATTCGACATTTATCAGAAGGTATGCGTGCAATGTTATTTCAAATGCAAGTCCTAAGTCTTATTGGAGTGACGCAGTTCTTACTGCCTGCTATTTGATTAATCGTATGCCCTCTACTGTTCTTAGAGGTCAAATACCCCATAAGGTATTGTTTCCCGGTCGTCCCCTTCACTCATTACCCCTTCGGGGTTTTGGGTGCACATGTTATGTTCATGCTCTGGATTCTGACCGGAGCAAACTTGACCCTCGCTCCATTAGGTGCATATTCTTGGTTACTCTCGGACTCAGAAAGGGTACAAGTGTTATTCTCCATCTTTACGTCGTCATTTTGTGTGTGTTGATGTCACATTTAATGAGTCGCTCCCGTTTTATTTAGAGCCTGTTAGTACAAATAATCGGTTTGCATCTAAGTCTGTGTTTCCTATAGCTGTCCCGTCAGGTACTGGTCTTCCTCCACCAAAACCTTTGCAGGTGTATGTTCGTCGTCCTAAACTTCCACCAGTGCCATCTCAGCCTGCGCCATCAGAGCCATCGCAGCCAGCACAATCTCAGCCTGAGCCATCTGAACAAACAGCCCCTCCTTCGCCCACCGCTCCGTCTTCTCCTCCGTTGTGGGATCTTGACGACCTTGATCGTCCTATTGCCCATCGTAAAGGTATTCGGTCATGCACTATACATCCTATTGCTCAGTTTGTTTCCTATAATCATTTGTCACCATCCCTTCGTGCTTTTACTAGTTCGGTCTCTTCTGTTTTCGTTCCTAACACTGTTCAGGAAGCTTTATCTGTGTCTGAGTGGCGGCAAGCTATGGAGGCTGAGATGTCTGCTCTTCATCATAATGGCACTTGGGAGTTGGTTCCTCTTTCTGCTGGTAAAACTACAGTTGGCTGTCGTTGGGTATTCACAATCAAGTATCATCCGGATGGTACTGTTGAACGATATAAGGCTTGCCTTGTGGCCAAAGGCTATACACAGACATATGGGGTTGATTATGCAGAGACCTTTTCCCCAGTTGCCAAGATAAACTCTGTTCAGATTCTTATTTCTCTTGCTGCTAATCTAGGTTGGCCATTATTTCAATTGGATGTCAAGAATGCCTTCTTACATGGTGATCTACTCGAGGAGGTCTATATGGAGCAACCTCCTGGGTTTGTTGCTCAGGGGGAGCGTTCTCGGGTTTGTCGTCTTCGCAAAGCCTTATATGGTCTGAAGCAGTCCCCTCGAGCTTGGTTTGGTCGGTTTAGTGACGCTGTGTTGCAGTTTGGTATGCGTCGATCTCATTCGGATCACTCTGTTTTCTCTCTTCAGTCAAAGCGTGGGAAAATAGTGTTGATTGTGTATGTAGATGATATCATTATTACTGGAGATGATCAGAAAGGTATTGATGAGTTGAAGCAGTTCTTACAGCGTCAGTTTCATACTAAAGATTTAGGTAAGCTACGATATTTTTTGGGTATTGAGGTAGCAAGATCCAATGATGGAATTAATTTGTCTCAACGGAAGTATGCATTGGATATTCTTGAGGAGACCGGTCTATTGGGAGCAAAACCTGTGGAGACCCCAATGGATCCTAATGTGAAACTTTGTGTTGATCAGGGGGAGATATTTCCTCATCCAGACCGGTATCGTCGTTTAGTTGGTAAACTGAATTACCTTACCAATACACGTCCTGATATCTCTTTTGTTGTCAATGTGGTGAGTCAATTTATGACAGCTCCCCGACTTCCACACTGGGAAGCTTGTCTTCGTATTGTGAGATATCTTAAGGCTCATCCTGGACGTGGTCTGTTTTATCGGTCTAATGGACATTTGCGTATTGAAGCCTTTACCGACGCTGATTGGGCAGGATCACCATCTGATAGACGGTCCACTACTGGGTACTGTACTTTTGTTGGAGGCAATTTAGTCACATGGAAAAACAAGAAACAAACAGTGGTCGCAAGGTCTAGTGCATAAGCAGAGTATCGAGCCATGGCACACACATCTTGTGAGATTGTGTGGTTGAGAACTTTACTAAAGGAGTTAGGTTTTGATGTGGAGTTACCTATTCCTATGTATTGTGATAATCAAGCAGCAATACATATTGCTTCAAATCCAGTATTCCATGAGAGAAGGAAACATATAGAAGTTGATTGTCACATTGTTCGTGAGAAAATAGATAGTGGTGTGTTATCTACTCCATTCGTTTCTACAGGAGCTCAATTGGTTGACATCTTCACCAAACCTTTGTTTAAACCACGATTGGAGTTGCTTTGCGACAAGCTGGGACTTATTGATATTTACTCTCTAGCTTGATGGGGAGTGTTAGAATAGTTTATGTGTATTTGTCCCACATTGCTTAGTTATGTTGAGTAACGTGTCTCATGACAATATAAATAAAGCTCTCTCGTGTTAGGGTTAATTTAACACCCTATACACTTCTCTCTCTCTCTCTCTCTCTCTCTCTCTCTCTCAAACAACAACATCAAACTCCTATGATAAGCACACAAGTCTATAATTGTGGCTTAAAGTCCTCCGTTACCTTGTATTTACATGCATCTATGTGTTTAAGTCATATTGCACGAAAGGGTTGTTTTCCGTTGATTTCAGGTAATTTGATGTTTTAAAGGCATATCCGACAGCGTGGCATATCCGACAGCGTGTCTAGCTCCCAAGGAAAGCCGATGTCCTGAGGAATCATGGGGGACCCTTGCCATGCCTTAGGAGTTCTTTAGGAGAAGGACCGAAGTGAATACAGAAGGTTCAAGAGTCGAAATAGAGTGAAAAAGAACCAAAGTGCTGCAAGCTCCTGTACCCGTACATGTTCTTCTGTACCAGTACAGGAATACAAAACACAAACTGCAAGCAGCTGTACCTGTACAGCAAGATCTTGTACCTGTACATCCGTAGAACACCATTTTTTACTCCTTTAAAAGGGTGGTTGGCTTGATATTTTGCCTTCCCCTATAATTATATTGGGATTCATACCGAATTTGTAACTCTTAGCTCTCTCCACTCTCCTAGTTTTAGCCTAAGTTCTTGCAATTTCATGCAAAAACGACAAATTGTTATATGTAAGCAACAAAAAGACACATCATGCATAACTATCTGAACCTCATCTCAACCTTTATCTTTGGACATCTCTTTCAACGTGGTCCCGTTGGCTTACCATTTACCAATAATATCTCTGGACTAACTACTGGAGATTCTTCTCTTTGCAAGTTCCATAAACTCGTCCATGAAACAAAGATAGCATTAACATGATTCTAGATGCTAACCTTCCCACCACATTTGAGATTCGTATTACCTCGTAATAAGGAATCACCAAAGAAACTAATCTCAACCAAACTATTAACCCTTCCATCCCCACAACCCTATGAAGCACGGATACTCTATTTTGGCCTCCGTATCACGTACCGTACGCGTATCGGATACGGATATGCTCGGATACGCTCCGGATACGTACCGGATACGTTTTTTAGAGTATCCGTAATTAAAATTGATTTTTTTTTATTCGGATACGTTTTGGATACGTTGGGATACGTATCTATACGTTAGAATACGTTTTGGATACGCGCGGGGGTAAATTTGTTATTTCTCGAAATATATGGGTGAAAAGTGTAATTTGGGGCTTTATTAAGTCTATTTTTTTTCTCCTCAGTCGTATCAGAGAAGACAAAAGCAAAAGGAGATCGACAAATTGCTCTCCTGTAAGTCGTCTCTCTCTCTCTCTCTCTCTCTCTCTCTCTCTCTCTCTCTCTCACTGTAATCCGTTTCTCTGTTTCTCGTCCAGTAACAACACAAGGCGATCGGGAAGATGTTGATGGGTTTTCCATGAAAATCGAAAAACCCTAGTTCAAGGTTTGGGGGGTTTTGAAATTACAGCCACAGAAGCAAGAGGAGATCGACAAAAGCTCTGTTGTAAGTGTCGTCTCTCTCTCCTCTCTCTCTCTCTCTCTCTCTCTCTCTCTCACTATTGGCTGTCGTCATCTCTGTTGTAGGTGTCGTCTCTCTCTCTTCTCTCTCTCTCTCACTGTTGGCTGTTGTCATCTCTTTTTTGTTTTTTTTTTTCCCTGTTTCCTGTTGGCTGTTTTCATCTCTTCTTTGTTTTTTTTTTCCCATAACAGTATAATGGAAACTGCTGCAAGTTCTGTTGCTGGTAGTTCCAGTTCTCTTGCTGGTAGTTCTGTTTCTAATGAAGGGGAATCGAGGGATCAAAATACAAACAATCCTCTTTGGAGTTATGTTACAAAATTAGAGAAGAGTGAGGCGGGGGGTGGGGGGAATACTTTGTGGCAGTGTAATTTTTGCAATGTAATCAAAAAGAGTTCATACACTAGGGTTAGGGGTCATTTGTTGAAGTTGAACAATGGAATTGGAGCTTGTAAGAAAGTTACAAACCAAGATCTTGCAACTATGAAAAAATTAGAGGAAGAAGCTAAAACGAAAATGAGAGACAATGCGCCAAAGAAAGTACCTCTACCCCCTTGTACTAGATCAAGTGGTTTTATTCTAGAAGGTTATGAGCAAAAAAAACAAAGAACAAGTGGAGGTAGAAGTGAAACTACATCACCCCTTGAGAAGGCGTTTGATAGGAATAAGCGTGATCAATTGCATGCGGAAATTGCTAGGATGTTTTATTCTGGGGGTTTGCCATTTCATTTGGCAAGAAACCCTTATTGTGTGAGCTCCTATCAATTTGCTGCGAACAATGCTTTGTCTGGATATTTGCCAACGGGATATAATTTGTTGAGGACGACTTTACTTCAACAAGAAAGGACAAATGTTGAGAGATTGCTCCTACCGGTTAAAGGAACATGGAGAGAGAAAGGTGTAAGCATTGTGAGTGATGGATGGAGTGACTCGCAAAGAAGGCCTTTGATCAACTTTATGGCGGTGACGGAGGGAGTGGCTATGTTCCTTAAAGCCGTTGATTGTTCCGGTGAGACAAAAGATAAGTATTTCATTTGTGAGTTGATGAAAGAAGTGATAGAGGAGGTTGGCCCCGACAATGTGGTTCAAGTAATCACAGATAATGCTAAGAATTGTGCCGGAGCGGGTCTTCTCATTGAAGGTTTCTATCCTAATATCTCTTGGACACCATGTGTGGTCCACATTCTCAACCTCGCCTTGCAAAATATTTGTGTAGCAAAGAATGTTGAAAATAATCAAGTAACTTATGACGAGTGTTCTTGGATCACGATCATTGCGGATGATGTTTCATTCATCAAGAATTTTATCATGAACCATTCCATGAGGTTGGTTATCTTCAATGAATTCGTTCCTTTGAAGTTGCTCTCGGTTGCAAGTACGCATTTTACTTCCGTAATGGTTATGCTTAAAAGATTCAAGCTTCTTAGAGCTAGTTTTCAAAACATGGTTATAAGCTCAAGGTGGAATTCTTATAGAGAGGATGATACGGGTAAAGCGAAGTTTGTGAAAGAAAAGGTGCTAGATGACATTTGGTGGGACTCTATTGATTATATACTTGCCTTTACCTCTCCCATGTATGATATGTTAAGGATTTGTGACACCAATAGGCCTTGTCTTCATTTGGTCTATGACACGTGGGATACAATGATAGAGAAGGTAAAATGCGCAATATATAGGCCTGAAGGAAAGCAGCATGATGAGATATCTACCTTCTATGAAGTTGTTCACACAATTCTCGTTGATCGGTGGGAATAAGAAACACTCCACTTCATTGCCTAGCGCATTCCTTAAATCCAAGGTGACTTCTAACTTCACTTCATAAATAGTGTGAACATTATGTACTCTCTTAATCATAAACTAAAATTCAACTTTTCTTTGTATACTATTACATAGGTACTATAGTGATGAATTGTTTCATGAGGGTCCTAGTAGAGTGTCTCCGCATAAAGATATTGAGGTTGCACGAGAAAGAATGAAATGCATGAAAAAGTATTTTCCTAATTCAGCGGAGCGCACAAGGGCTAACTTGGAATTTGCCAATTTCTCAAGCAAGGCGGGAGAGTTTGAGGATAGTGATTCCATTCATGATCGATATGCAATGGACCCTAAGAGTTGGTGGGTTAATTATGGTGCAAGTGCACCTTTGCTTCAAAGCATAGCCTTAAAGCTACTTGTGCAACCTTCTTCATCATCATGTAGCGAGAGAAATTGGAGTACTTACTCATTTGTGCACGGAATAAGATGGCTCCAAAACGTGCGGAAGACTTTGTTTACATTCACAGCAACCTCCGCCTCCTATCAAGAAGATCTCGGCAATACATGGAAGGGCAAACGAAGATGTGGGACATTGCCGGAGACGCTTTTGATTTATTTGAGGATGTTGGAGAGCTTGGAATTGCACAACTCTCTCTTGATGAACCAGAGTTGGAGGCCATTGTTTTTACGGATGATGGTGATGAAGGTGAAATTGGCGATGAAGCAATGGAAGTTTAGTGAAATAGAATGATGGTTGTAAATTTGTAGTAGTTGGCACTTAGGCAATATTTTGGATGGAGAAGACCAATCTTTTGACTTTTGATGATGTTAATTGCTCTTTTGTTTTTGAAATGGTGAACTTGTGTAATGGAATTTTAGGAATTAAATATATATATATATATATATATATATATATACGGCTAGTATCCAATCCGGGATCCCGGAAATCCCGGATTGAAGCATTTTGATGCTTTTCCCGATATTTTTTTGACGATCCGAGCCGTCCAATGTGTTCAAAAGGTGTTTTCCAAGGCCCACGCGGGAAATCTTCAAAAAACAATACCGGGAAGGGCTTGATCCAAGCGGTTTTTCGCAAAAAAATGCATATTTACAGTTTTGCGAAAAACGCTTGGATCAAGCCCTTCCCGGTATTTTTTTTTGAAGATTTCCCGCGTGGGCCTTGGAAAACACCTTTTGAACACATTGGACGGTTCGGATCGTCAAAAAAATATCGGGAAGGTGGAGTCCCGGATGGTAGAGTCCCGGATTAGATCCGGACTCTATATATATATATATATATATATATATATATATATATATATATAGGGGGAGCTTCTCCTCCGGGATCCGGGACTCCGGACCCCCATGATACGATCATTTTTTTGACGATCCGAGCCGTCCAATGTGTTCAAAAGGTGTTTTCGAGGGTCTACGCGGGAAATCTTCAAAAAAAAAATACTGGGAAGGGATTGATCCAAGCAGTTTTCGCAAAACTGTAAAATATACAGTTTTTGCGAAAAACTGCTTGGATCAAGCCCTTCCCAGTATATATATATATATAGGGTTTGCTTCACATCCGGACTTTTAATTTCCGCACCTCATGATCCAAATTTTTTTTTGACGATCCGATCCGTCCAATGTGTTCAGAAGGTGTTTTCAAGGGTCCACGCGAAAAATCTTCAAAAAAAAATACCGGGAAGGGCTTGATCCAAGCAGTTTTCGCAAAAAATATATATTTACATTTTTTGCGAAAACTGCTTGGATCAAGCCCTTCCCGGTATTTTTTTTGAAGATTTTCCGCGTGGACCCTTGAAAACACCTTCTGAACACATTGGACGGATCGGATTTTCCAAAAATAATTTGCAACACAAAAAAACCCCCTTTTTTCCTTATTTCCGGGAGTGTGGACTAGAAATTTAGGATATATATTATATATATATATATATATAATATTTTTATTTTTACATTTTTATATTCAACGTATCCCCCAACATATCGTATCCGACTTTTTGGAAAAATTACGTATCCGCGTATCGTATCGTATCCGAATCTCGTATCCGTGCTTCATAGCCACAACCTATCTTCAACCCCTGAAGTGAGGCCAACGCATCAAAATGCATCACCACCTCTTCACCCCTCCAACAATACAGATGACATACTGTGTGTTCCATTGCCATCTCCAAAATTGGAATTTCCCAAAATCGAATTTTATTTCTCTGCCCCCCAGACTTATAAGCCTTGGCAATGAAAGGTTTGTTTGCTTATAGCTCAACATTTCTGCTCCTAAAAATTGTTTTAAGGAAATTCAGGGAACCAGTTTCCATTATATCATATTGATACGTAGGGAAACATTTCATAAATTCTAGGAAGGTAGTGGTTATGATATTTTTGTCTTATTTATGTTGCCAATTCTAAAAATATTCATCCAGAATAGTAACACCACAAATATGTTTCACCCAAGTAGACTTCTAGGAAGTCATCTTTGTGTGTATTTCTCTACATTTGAATCCATTAAAGGCGACTTTCTTCTCCGAACCCCCCAAACTTTAAGTTTGGTTCGTTATTTTTCAACCTCCCGTGATTGCTTTTTTTCAAATTATATTCTATCTATCTTATGATCACAAAACTAGTACCAGTGTTTGAAGATCTGATAAGAAAGCCAAGAGATGAAGAACAAAGCCAAGAGACAAAGAACACTAGAGCACTAACAGGATCATGACAGAAAAAAGAAAAGAGCATAAGAGGGTTTGCTACCTTCAATGCGCAATGCTCACAGAAGTAGTGCTTGCACCTGGTTACAACAGGATCAACAAAAGGCTGCCTACATATAAAACAAGCAAATGGCAACGAATCATCATCATCTTCATCACTCTGGTCCGCAACCCCCTCATCCATGTCATCCCCTCCCAGAGCCAAATTTCTCTTTCTTACTTTTTCAGCTTCCTCCCACTCCTTTTCCATCTGCCATCCCGACTTATAATCACCTCGATCATGCATGAACTTACAAGAATCTCCGTACCCACAGTAACTAGTCTCTTTATAATCCTTACAAATGTCTGGTTGGTAGTCAAACCTTGCGGAAACTCGTATGTGAGCAGAAGCCCTAAGCGGTCCATGTGATCCACCGGCTTTCTCCGAAGAAACGGTTTGCTCTCTTCGGAACCCAGCTTTGTAATCAGTATAGCCATGAATACCTTTATACAGCTTTTCACCTTCAGGATTCTTGCTTTTCCCCTTCAAAGCAGCCTCTGCTTGCTTAAGTACTCTCTCTCGAATCGCTCGAGCATCTTTTGAGAAGTCTGTCTCAGTTTCCAGAGTCGCAGTTGCCCTGCTATCGTCTTGAACTTGAATTTCTTTTGAGGACTCAAATTGAAAGATTGGAGCGCTGGACTCCACATTAGACTCGGAGGAAATTGAGTGTTTCGAGGCTTCAGTGGAGAAATGAAGCTTATTATCAGGCCGTGGAGGCTTTTTCTTGTTAGGTATCAGCGAACTCTCAGCTTTAGAATCTTCATCTTCATTATTATCTTCATCTAATGTCCGCTTTCTGAGGTTCTTATTCTTTGATGGCTTTCTGAAGAAATTGCAGACTGTAAAATACAGATTGAGTAAGTACTGGTTGAAACAAGCAAATAGAAAAATGGCCCACGAGGTAGACAAGCTAAAAATAACACCGACCTGCTTCAGACTGTTGTTGAGGTTCACTGGAGTCTGCCATTGAAAGCTGGGCCCGAGGTTCAAAACCTACAGATGCAGAACAAAGAGATAAATAGATATGTCTTCTATCCCACCGCACATTACATAATAGCTGACAAACTATGATGCACGGACACGGACACGGGGACATGGCAATTCTAAAAAAATGGGGACACGGACACGGCGGGGGACACGCCACGTGTATATTTATTTATTTAATTATATATTTATAATACATTTTAAAACTTTTAGGGGTCAAATTGAAATTTTTTTAACTTTCAGGTATAAAATAGAATTTTTTTTTTAACTTTCAAGGGTAAAATTGAATTTTTTTTTTACTTTCAGGGGTAAAATTGAATTTTTAAAACATCTAATGGGTAAATTTATTATTACTCAAAAACTAAGGGTAAAAACTGTAATTTAGCATACATATATATATATTAGATCTTCTTCCTCAGCCGACATTACAACTTCAACCCTAAAAAATCAGATCTCAGATCTTCTTCACTCTACTGCTGGAAGCTCAGGTACGTGACGTACGTCGTCTCTCTCTCTCTCTCTCCCCCCCCCCCCCGCCCGTGTCCCCATCCAAAAAAGCACATTAGCCGTGTCCCGTGCCACGTGGCGTGTCGGGACACTGCGATACGGCATCCCGGAGGCATGTCGGTGCTTCGTAGCTGACAAATAAAGAAAAGTGTAGCACTTTCAAGGGATAACTCATCAAATGTCCAAGTAAAATGCATACTCAAACTTGCCACTTTTAGGAGTCATTATTCGCTAAAAGTTGAGATTCACACACAAATGCAACTCAATAATGTCTATCGCGACCCTAACCCGTCCCCATAGGTCTTAGTCATAACAAAGCACCGGTGACAGCATCACGAAGGCCATCTCATCATCATATAATTTTATGGGACAAGAATACATAACCAACGGAAGCATATCCTATGTTGTCCAATATAACGATAACGTAAATTTATATAAGGACTGTGACATTCTATTACTCCTAAGAGTTGTGCATAGTTTGATGCTTTGCAAATATCTCTAGCCTTTACAAGGACGTCAAAAGAGTAACTAGAATACAACCTTCCTACACACTAACATAGATAGAGGTCCTCACATATGCCACAAGTCCATGGGAAAAGAAACCATATCAACCTACTCTTCAACACCCAAAATGTGGAACATTTTCATGAGCCAAAGCTCATATGAATGACTGGTACATAAGCCACATGTTTTCCATGAACATTATAAAAACCATTCCAAAGGAATAAACCATAGCTTTTTATATTTGAGAGAACCCATAGCATATAAACATGAATTTATAACGCACATCCTACATATTTGTGTAATTTCATATCACCAGACATCCCTGGCATGAATAAGCTTGGACATCCATTAATTAATAATTATCCCATATCATATCAATTTCACATCTTGATAGCTTTTTAGCATTGTCCCCTAACAGGCTGGGACATTATGGATGTCATTTATAGATTTAAAAAATCCACCTTTCATTGATTATCCATTGAGTTCATATCATTTGCAAATCATGTAAAGAAAACATATCAATTGTATTTGAAAACATGTATGGGACTGTATAACTTGGGTATTGGTCACTCACCTCGACTCCAAGATTCCTAAATGGCTGGCCTTTTGACTATAAAAAGAAGTGTTTGTGACCCCATTGTCGTCCGATACGCATTGCAAGTCGAAATCGACCCATATTCTATCTCATATTTCCTATTTCTGAATAGGGGAATTTTGAAATAGTCAAAATTATCCATTTCGATCACTAATTATAATCGTAATCACTTTTCGGGGGTGAGGGTTATCACAGCACGGGTACCGGTATGGGGTACACGATACGGCAAAAACCTAAAAAAAATAGGAAACGAGTACGGTTGGGTACGTACAATATAATTTATTTATTTTTCCTATTTTACTATGTTCCATTGCATAAATTAACGCAGCATAAATGAAAGTTCAGAGTTCATACATCAAGTTCAATGTGCCAAGATCAAAGCAATGGAATGTCATTTTAGAATTTTTATGTCGTTAATGATCTCGTCGACAAGGTTTTAAAAAGTAATTAAGCAATCTAGATGATCGAAATTAAAGAGCAGACAAATTTATGGGTTCTGTAATGGAATTGACCCATTCGTCAACTCTTTGATACTTCACACATAAAACCCTGTGATACAGCACACGCCAGAATTAGCATATAGGATCTGTTTCAGCTCATAAAATAACAAAACATGACAAATAAAGATGCATATGTGAGCATCTATATACATATATGTGTGATTATTTTCGTGAATTCACTGACTTCTCTTCCAACCATAATTATAGCTGACAGGGCTAAGGATCAACCCAGTCTTCCAACGTTTCCAGTTGATGAATGGGTAAAATTTGTATTGGCTCAGAAAAGAAAAATCAAAATCAAGAATGGGTCAAATGCTGTGCCAAATTGTTTTTCCAGTTGAGAGAGAGAGAGAGAGACTTACCGGAGGAGTCGGATTGTCAGTCGGGGCGAGGCAGTCGGAGCTCAAGCTCTCTCTCACTCACGGTAAGTCGGTCACCCTAGATCTACATATACAGGGTTAAACGACTGTGAGGCAGAACCAAAGACCTAAGCTTATATCAACAAACGGAGATATAGACGGCGCGCGCGCGCAGAGAGAGAGAGGGGTACCTGCTTGCTGGATTTTGGGCTGGGTCTGCCTGAATCGTCTGATCGCGGTAGAAATTGGAGTATATATATGTGGAACGCTGCTACACACACAGCAACCCCACACAGCAACTACACAACAAGGAGCAAAAACGACGTCGTTTGGATTAAAAAAAAAAACTAAAAATTGTAAAATCTGAAAACCCGTTCCCCTCTCCCTTCGTTGGATACAGAGAACAGGGGTGTGAGAAGAAGGCAGCGAAGATCGCCACCACCACCACCATCGCGTACCACTTCCGGCGAGGAGACACTTCCACTTCCGGCGAGGAGGAGGCTTCCTTTAATTCCAGCGAGCTTCGAATCACACGGACGACATTCAAACCTTACACATCGATGGTCTCTCTCTCACCTCGGATCTCTCTCTCTACTCGTTTCAATTAGTTTTGTACAAAAATTAGGGTTCAATTTCAGAAACCCAGTTTTGTAATAGACTGTATATTGGGTTTTCTGATTGACCTTTGTCTTCTTCTTTCTTAGTTTTGAACCCAATAGAAGAAGATAAAGGTTAGTTTCAATTTCAGAAACCCTAGTTTTGGTTGACACTGAGTAGATCGATTGGATGCTATTGGGTTTCGATTGGCTGCTAGTTTTGGTTTGGGAGTATAATGCTATCACAGAGAGATGTTTTTTGGAGAATTTGTGTTCAACTGATGAGGCTTCTATTGGGTTCTTCAGAACATTTGATGCTCCCAGAAGTTCTCTCTCTCTCTCTCTCTCTCTCTCTCTCTTGTATGAACTGGAATTTTCTTTTTCTTTTTTTTAAGCCAAACGACATTACAAGGAAAACCCTAAAGTTTGATCCTTATCACAAATTAGTCCCGTTATTTGTACGCTTTCCAAATTAAAGTCGTTCACTGTCAACCGACTCAACCCTATGTGAACGGGACTTAAACGTACTAAATATTTTTTTGTCAATTGTTTGGAGAATTTGCATTACTTCATATTTAGGGGAAGGGGATGTGAGGTATAAGCCACCGACTAGTGGGGTATAAACCACCACTGTATGTGTGACTGCAACACTATCTCACTGGAAACGAGGTTTGAATTTAATATCTCCCAGCTGGTAGAATTAAGGAAGTGTCATATGAGTTATAGTCCATTTGACATTGTTGTAAATTATGAAAATTTAGTGAACATGCCATGTCACTTTAATCAAAACCAACGGTTGGTGCGTGTATCCAATTGAATAGGTGTGGGTAGTTGGGTAACTAATTTTATCAGTTTAGCCAAAAAATAATTTATGTAATATTTATTCAGGTAATTGTAAAAGCAATTTTTTATTAAGGTAATAGTGAAAATTAATTTTGTGACATAACTTCACAATAGCGTTCACACCAAAGAGGGGGTACATCAATGTATATAGAATATATTTACTATGCACTCAATTTAAATGACATGATAATATTTTCTTATATTTTAAATATATATAATCAAATTCAACCTACTTTTTAAGCTAAACATAACTGACGAACTTCAGTTGTGAAACACTGCTATTATATCCGTTATTTTTTCGGTATACAAGTAAAGGCCGAGTGTTGCGTTTACTTATATCATAGTTAACATTCATGAAAGTCGAATGATGGAGATCAACATCTAAGGAAACACAAAGGTAATAAACAAAGCATCGGAGGCAAAAATAGCACACACAAAAAAAAGCGTCAACATGAAATCGAGCCTCTGGAGAAAAAGGATATATTGAAAATATGGCAGGTGGAACCCTTGCATTGGCAAGGTTACCCGATGTGTGCATGCAAGGATGCTAACACAATGGGGTGAGGGTTGCCCGAACCCCAACGCATGTATCCCCTTAACTAAATTATACGTTATCAACAATTTCTTTATCACTACATAAAATTGGATGGCGGCTACAGCTACATGTATATAAAGCAATCTCATTTCTTTCTCAGACTTGAAAAGTAGCAAAATATATTTTTGTTACCAATGCAAAAACATACGTGATTTTGACTTCCGAAAAATAAATATTCTTTGACGACTAAATGACTAATTGGAGGTATGGAAATGAATGTTACGATAAAAAAGTGGATCCAGGGTGAGTGTTGTGCGGTAGGTGTTGTACGCCGTGTTGTGCGGTAGTTTTTGGCACACCTTTGAAGCTTCCAAAGACCTTGTTTGGAAGAAGGAAAAAGCCACTACAAAGTGCCTAAACCCGAAGTGCCTAAACCCAAAGTGTCTAAATCCAAGTGCCTAAAACCACTATATCCTACCTCAAAAAGCCTAAATCCCCTAAAATTGAACCCTAAAATTGAACCTCAAAATTAACTCTCCAAACAGGGCCTATTGAAGTGTACCAAGAAAATGAATAAAACTACGTCGTTTTGCTGCACAACATGTACCGCACAAAATCTCCCCGGATTCTAAAGAAGTATGAGTTTTGTCACATGCATGCAAAAACTCAAGAATTTGGTATTAGAATGAAAATCTCATATGTCCGGGAGGAAACTTTGCTGAAACTCTAGTAATTTGTTGCTGCCACGAAGACCGCAGGGTCTAGTATTTTTTATATGCTACATTGCAAATTCTGCTAAAATATGTTCGGGACCAAAGTAATAGAAAAAAAAGATGGGAGTCAGCTATGTAATTAGAAGAGTCCGTAAACTGCTCGTGGACTTTGAGCTTGGCATTTTCCTTTCAAAAACCCACATTGTCTTTTCTTTTTATATAGCTGCTCGCGCGCTCGAAATCTGATCCACAAATTCCCTATTTTTATCCGGCGCTTCAGTCTGATTCATGTTTTTGCACCACTGGACTATTCCTTTTCTCGAACCAATTCGTTTTTCCCCTTAATAATTACAATCAGTTCCACTTGGGGTGGGTTTGTCAATCTTCCCGATCAAGTGATCCGAAACTTGTAGTATTCTGTATTTTGTTTCTGTATCGCTTATCGGTTTTCTTTTCTCCGTATGTTTCTATCCGAATAATTCCCTTTTTTAGCCTTCTTTTCCAAATAATTGCCTTACATTTTCTATTTAGAAAGAAAAAAAACAAAAACAGTTTTAACTGTTATTCAGGGCAAGGGTACCTACTGAGAGTATTGATACACTGGTGTTTGTTTTTGGAAGTTTTTGATCAATTACTGGTTTATATTGGTCAAAGTGAAGCCTGTTTTCATCTCTGTTTACTATTAGGAAGCGTCAAGTTATGTTTCTTTGGGGGTTTTCTATTGCTTTGGGTGCAAAATAGGAAAGTAGCACAGCCTGGGTCGATAGCCAAGTCCATGGGTGAGGATGAGGGCTGGGCAGAGCCAAGTAGGTTTCTGCCAAATGGTCTATTGCCCAAAGCAGCTTGGGTGGGTCGAATCCTTGACTCGGAGAGATGGTTAAAAGCAGAGGAGAGAACTGCAGAGCTCATGGCCTGCATTCAGCCCAACCCACCATCCGAAGGACGCCGGAAAGCTGTTGCAGATTATGTGCAACGACTCATTACAAAGTGCTTCCCATGTCAGGTAGTTGTTTTGCTTCAAAATCTTTCTTTTGTTTTGTGGTGGTTTCTTATCACTTTACTTCAAGATGCTCCTAAGTAGTAGATACAGATATCTGGGTTCTATTTTTATAGGTGGCTTTATTCTTTGGGAAATGCTAATAACTGGTCAGTCTGTTGCAGTTATCCTTCGTACATGTAATGAAGTGTATAAAACAGTGGGGGGAAGGTATATAGACAAACGTGGTGTCTTGAAATATGTGAAATGTGTGTGAAGATTCTAGATGTTTGGGCATTATGTCTACCTTAACCATGAGACCTGCTGACCTGTAGTTGGCGGTTAGCAAGATCCTTGATAGGTGGGTCGGTGGGGTAGCTAAAAGGAAAAAAGGAGAAGTGGAAAAGGTGTTATTTGGGGTATGATACTCGTGGAAGGATATATGAGTAACAATAGGAGACCACGTCGGAAAGATACACATTAAGTGTCCTTAATTGGCAAATGGCATAGTTTAGAGATGGCCATAGATTTATTGAAATGGTAAGACCAGATAGTAGCCGAGTACAATTACTTGGGACTGTGCTTCCTTGATTTGAGCTTTTTGTGCACCGTAGTGTAGTTGGAGAATGGTCAAAGTTTTTTATTTTTTTGGTTGGTAACTGAGAGTTTCGTTAATGAGCAAACATAACAAGAACAACGAAGGCATTCCTTCCCAATACAAGACCAAGAGGGTAGAAGTTGTGAAATAACCCAGTTTGCTTTTCTCCTGCTTTATTTATGCAATATGTAGTTTTCATATGACAGGCAGTAATTCAAACTTTTAATTCCCTTTACTAATGTGTGATACATCTAATTATATGGCTTGGTTTGGTTTGGTTACTTCTAATTCCCTACAGGTGTTCACTTTCGGGTCTGTACCCCTCAAGACTTATTTACCGGATGATGGCATTGACTTAGTGGTCTTGAGTAACAATGGGGACACATGGGCTAATGATGTCTGTGATATGCTGAAGTGTGAGGAAGAGAATGAGAATGCTGAATTTCGTGTTAAGGGAGTTCATTATATTCAAGCAAACGTACGTCCTTTTTTTAACACTCTTTTTCTATTGCTTTAGGCTTCTTTTATTGTTACTGTCTTCTTCTTTTATTGTTACTGTCTTCTTTTGTTGAGTTGCGATTGTTTAGGGAAAAGAGTATCGAAAAATAAGAATAACCTGATTTTAATTAACTGATTACAGAATAGAAATACAAACTGGAAAAATAAAACAGTTAACTGAACTACAGAAGCTGAATTGCAATACAAAACAGAGACTGTAGACAAATAGGGAATCACAAACTGAGGCCTGTTTATAATACGGTGCCCTTAAGACAGATTTGCTGCCTCACCAGAGGTGGTGGAGGATTCTGTCAGCATCTCAGGGTACAATGGTTCTGCACAGTCGTAGCGGCACCATCTGGATTGAATTCAACTTTACAGCTTTCAAAATTGTTGTCTGCATTTAGCTGAAGAGTCTCACATCTTCAGTTCCAAACTTTTTGCAGACCAGACCTTTTGGGTCATACAGGCTTGCTAGCCCAACGCCCAGTCTAACCAAACCCAATTAGCAAGCCCAAGTCCAATCCATTAAAACTTCTAGGGATTAAAATAATAAGGCAATTGTGCCCAAGCACAAGCCAGCCAAGCCCAGGCCCACGGCCCCTGTCACGGTCACGGTCCTGGCAGGTGGCAGCGGCTGCGGCGGCGTGCGTGTGTGGTAAATGGGTGGAAGCCCACATTATCCATGTCATCTCCCCCTTCGAAACTTGGGTGCCCCAAGTTATGTCCAACTTGGGTTATACATACCCATCAATGTTTGCATCTTTGAGCAAATGTGGGGCGGAGGTGACTTTTCACCTTCCAAACACAATCACTGTGAGAGACAATTTAATAATTTATCATTCATTTGTTAATGGAGTTTGTTCATTCTTTCAATGGCTTAAATCGCTTAATTAGGAGTATCTAAAACCACTTGGACCCACCTCACACGGTGTGGGGTCCCACTTAATTTGTGGTTCAAAGTCACCAAAACTCTTAGGAACAAAGTCCATTTTCCAACAGATTGTTGATATAGTTGTTCTACATGACACTTACCTTGATCAGCTTGGTTCATGGTTAGTTGTATTTGTTTTAATGGGAACAGGGTTTATGACATCTTACTTTACAATCTTTTCAAACAGATTGAACCAAAAAATCAGCAGAATTTTACATGACTTTGGAAACTCTATCCTTCCTTCACATGGATTTTGTAAGTGCTTGTTCCACCTTGTTGGTACGAGCGGTACGGCGTTATCCTTTTGCTGGATAAAGAAGTAGCTCTTCTTACACACTGGTGGGACTAGTGTCACATTTGGGACTGATTAGATCCATGGAAGTTGTGCGGATGTTAAGCCAACTCTCATTTCGTCTATTGTTATAGACAAGATTGGTTACTAAAGTTTTAGATAACGGGCGTTGTTTTTCTCTAAAACCTCTACCATCACATGATTTACATTTTAAAGCTTATTCTATGTCTCTTAAACGAAAATGAGTCTCCTTGCATTTCAAATGATTCAAGTGACACGTAAACATGTATCACTATTGATTATTGTTGCTCATTTGTTCTCATCTAATTGCAGGTAAAGATAATAAAATGTCTTGTGGAAAATATTGATGCAGAAATATCCTTCAATCAGCTTGGTGGGCTATGCTCTCTTTGTTTCCTAGAGGAGGTCAGTTATTTGTTTCATCACCTTCAATTTTCTTTTGTACCAGAAATAACCTTCAAACTACTCGTGTGTAGAAAAACCTTCAGCTAAAATTCCGCAAAATATGAACCCTGATGATGTTAGGTTGCCTGTACTGGATGGAAATTTCTGGTCTGTAGGTTGATAGTTTGATTGCTCAGAATCATTTATTCAAGCGTAGCATCATATTGATCAAGGCGTGGTGTTCCTATGAGAGTCGTATACTGGGTGCTCACGATCGGCTTATTTCAACTTATGCCCTGGAGACATTGGTTCTTTACATTTTTCATGTTTTTAACAACTCCTTTGCTGGACCACTAGAGGTTGGTATGGTTATGTTATTTCATTTTGCTCATTTTTTGTTGATTTTCCATCTGAATTTTTTTCTTTGCTATGTCAGGTCCTTTACCGTTTTCTGGAGTTCTTTAGTAACTTTGACTGGGATAACTTTTGTGTCAGTCTATGGGGTCCTGTACCTATTAGATCACTTCCAGATGTGACAGGTAATAGCGGATAGTAGCTTGCCATCTGTTGCCTTGTTGAATGGCCTTGTAGGAAATACTTGCCCAATCTGCCTTTTTCTGATAGATTTAAATGTTTTACAGCTGAACATCCCAGAAAGGATACGGGAGAGTTACTCCTTACCAAATTATTTCTCGATGCTTGTAGCTCAGTCTATGCTGTTCTCCCTAGTGGCCAAGAAAATCAGGGCCAACATTTTGTTTGCAAACATTGCAATGTTATTGATCCATTATGCGTAAACAACAACCTTGGATGTAGTGTTAGTAAAGGTACTTGTTGAACATTACATAATTTTTCTCGACTTATTGCATGCAAGTTATTTTTGGACCCGTTGCTACTTTTGGCTTCTATTGATTTTAATTCCTTCTACATGCCAGGTAATTTTTTAAGAATATGCAGTGCATTTGCACTTGGGGCGAAAAGTCTGGCAAGATTACTCGATTGCCCAAAAGAGAACCTAGTTTATGAAGTAAATCAGTTCTTTATACACACATGGGATAGGCATGGCAGTGGTAATCGCCGTGATGCACCAAGAACTGACTTGCAGTACTTGACATTATCAACTCCACATCAACTTCACAGGCCCGAGAATCTGAAGAACACTCCAAGTGCCAAAACATTGAATGAGAATTCTCTTGGTCGTGATGATAGAGAGGGGAAATGGAATGATGACTCAAAATCAAGAGCTCCTCAGCGCCATCACAGTGAAAGCTCAATGAATAATACTGGGGGGCTTCCATTCGCATTTTATCCCACGGGACCACCTGTTCCATTTCTTACAAACACTCCAAGTGCCAAAACATTGAATGTGAATTCTCTTGGTTGTGATGATAGAGAGGGGAAATGGAACGACGACTCAAAATCAAGAGCTACTCATCGCCATCACAGTGAAAGCTCTTGGTGAGTAATGCTGGGGGCCTTCCTTTTGGATTTTATCCTACGGGACCACCTGTTACATTTCTTACAAACACTCCAAGTGCCAAAACGTTGAATGAGAATTCTCATGGTCGGGATGATAAAGAGGGGAAATGGAATAATGAGTCAAAATCAAGAGCTCCTCAGCGCCATCACATTGAAAGCTCGATGAGTAATACTGGGGGGCTTCCTTTTGCATTTTATCCTGCGGGACCATCTGTTCCATTTCTTACAATGGTTCCTTTCTATAATGTTCCACCTGAAATGAGAACTTCTGATTCATCGACGAGCCATTTTAGTGGTGAAGATAATTGGATTTCATCTGAGGAGATTGATCATTCTGAGCAATTAAGTACTGCTAGTGCTTCAACGATGGCTGCTTTTGTTGAGACTGGTGATGAACATAGATCCAATATTCTTAACAGTGACTTCGCTAGCCATTTGGCAAAATTTGCAGGTTGGGCGGTCTTGCCAAAACCAACATTTCCATGGGCCTTCAAACTATTGTTCCCCAGTTGTGCCACCTACGCACCTACAATGACGTGTACCTTGGAATGGTACCGGAAGACCTGTTTCAGCCAACACCTTATTCCTGTTGCTCCACTCCAACCTGTTCCCAACAGACCTCCGAATGTCTATCAACGGCATGCCGATTCTTTCACCTTAGACATCATTGACAAATTGTAATCGCGAATCGCTGCCACAATCCTCCTCTCTCATTTGCAGGAACAACACTTTGACAAAATAATTAACTACTTATGATAAAATTGTTACACTTGTTTAAAATGCTCATAGTTTGAGTTCCGACATTTATGAAATGGTTGGTGAATTAATTATCGAGTCAAGCTAGTAATGTATGGGTATTGAGTCTTTTTTGTCGTAGGAAGTACAAGATGGTTTCAAAGGGCTGATGTAATCATATAACCCCCCCCAAAAAAAAAGAGAGCGGAAATTAAGAAGAAATCAACACCTGTGTTACTAGGATGAACGAGTAAAAATGTCAGCTAATGATTACCAATAGGATGAAAATTGAATAAATCTGCACTGAGTTTGACAATTTTATAGTAGTCAGATAGAAATTCGCCTAGAAAATAGTATATCAAAATTAACGATGAGAAATTTATCTCATTTGCAACTTTGTTAGGCAGATTAAAGTTGTTTATCCTTTGTAATGTAAGTAATATGTTCTGTTACTTCTTTTTTTTTGGTAAATTGGAAATAATAGGTTCTATTAGGTTACTAGGGCGATGTAGGGCCATAGATTTAGGTGTTGCGAGTATGGACATATCCAAACTTACATATATCCAAACTTACAGGTATTGTCCCATTCCTCTTACAAAGTGATGGTGGGACCGATAATACTATTTGAAAGGCCCACCATCACCTGTGAGATGAGACATAAGAATTGAAGTAAAATTGGATGGGTACGTGATGACCATTTTCGTAGTGCTAATTATGATGTTCAAATTTGAGATTCTTCAATACTGATGTAACAAAACAATTGGTAATTGAAAAATAAGGTGTAAATGGCTTAAGACATGAGATGAGGGCAAAATGGGGAATGAATCTCCACTTTTGGTTGACTGACCAATTTTCTGTCACCTTTAGTGACGGTTGACTAACGGTTGGAGGCAAAGTGCAACCGATAAGTACAACAGAGGGGAGGTTAGTGCAATTTTTAAAAAGCAAGGGGAGTTATCTGTATTTGTCATAAGAATTGGATGGGTATGTGAATACCATGTTCGCAGTGCTAATTATGATGTTCAAATTTGACATTATTCAATACTGATGTAACAAAACAATTGGTAATTGAACTGAGTAGGAGTAATTTCGAAGATCACAGGGGTATTTTGTATAATTTTCCAAAAGGTTAGGAGTGTTGGTATAATTTTTGATATTGTTTAAGCTCCCTTTAACAATCAGGCAATCACCATTGATCAATTTGCTTAATTTTGTAGGAGTTTACTACATTGTATTTGTTTCAGATAACCATTAATTTTTTCAACTGCGGATTTCACCAAAACTAACTAATCTGCATAACTCTGTCAATGTATATTTACTGGTTATTTTTTCACATTTTCATCCTTAATTTTGAGTAATTTCACCAACTAATCTAGTACTACTATTCAGATTTCATCCATGTTTGCAATGATAAAAGGTTGCCGTAAAATTTGAAAACCCCCATACTCTTTCTATTTGCAGGAACCGCAAGAAAATCCCCAAACGTCAACCCCCCTCTCTCTCCCCCTCGCTCTCTCTCTCCTGAAGAAATCTGATTTACACCCCCACACCCAATAATTACCCTATTTTTATCTATCTTTCAATGATTCGACGATCCCCAATAGCATCAGTATTAATTCATGTTTTTGCATCATTGCATTATTCCTAATTTCCAACCAATTTGTTTGTCCCTTTAATAATTACAATCATTTCCGCTTAGGGTTTGTTGTTCAATCTTCCCGATTAGGTAATCCAAAGGTATTCTGTATTCTGTCTCTATTGTTTCCTCCAAATTAACATTTATTTCTAATTAATTTCCTTCCGTCGTCGACTAAAAAATCCAGTTTTAACAGTTATTCAGGATAAGAGTACATTCTGAGAGTATTAGGTACTCTATTCTTTGCTTTTGGTGAATATTGGTCAAAGTGAAGCCTGTTTTCATCTCTGTTTACAATAGGAAACATCAAGTTTTGTTCTTTTGCGGGGGTTTCTGTTGTTGTGGGTGCAAATTAGCACAGCCAAGTGCATGGGCGAGGATGAGGGCTGGGCAGAGCCAAGTGGGCTGCTGCCAAATGGCCTATTGCCCAATGCAGGTCCGCTGATTCGATTCCTTGACCCGGAGAGATGGTTAAAGGCCGAGGAGAGGACATCAGAGCTCATTGCCTGCATTCAGCCCAACCCACCATCGGAAGGACGCCGAAAAGCTGTTGCCGATTATGTGCAACGGCTCATTATGAAGTGCTTCCCATGCAAGGTAGTTGCTTTAGTTCGAAATATTTCCTTTGTTATGTGGTGGTTTCTTATCGCATTATTTCAAGAAACTCCTAAGCAGCAGATACAGATATTTGGGTTCTATTTTCTTAGGTGGCTTTGTTCTTTGGGAAATGCAAATAACTAGTCAATTTTTGGTGGTTATTGATGGTTTATGTAGAGAAGTGTATAAAACAGCGGGAAAAAAGAATATAGACAAACGTGGTGTCTTGAAATATCTGAAGATTCCAAGTGTTTGGGCATTATCTCTACCTTAACCATGACCTTTAGGCAGCAGTTAGCAAGATCCTTAATCTTTGCTGTGGGTGGGTCGGTAGGAGTTGCTAAAAGGACAAAGGAGAATTGGAAAGGGTGTCATTTGGGGGGTGATACTCGTGGAAGGATTTATGAGTAACAATGAGAGATCACTTCAGAACAGATGCACAATTCAGTGTCCTTAATTGGCAATTTTTTTAGAGATGACCATGGATTTATTGAAACGGTAAGACCAAATAGTAGCCAAGGACAATTACTTGGGATTGTGCTTCCTTAAATTTCAACTTTTCGTGCACTGTAGTCTAGTTGGAGAATGGTCAAAGTTTTTTTTTGGTAACTGAGAGTTTCATTAAAGAGCAACCATAAGAAGAATAACGAAGGTATTTCTTCCTAATACAAGACCGAGAGGGGAAAAGAAGTTGTGCAATAACCCAGTTTACTTTTCTCACACTTTATTTAAGCGATATGTAGCTTTCGTAAAACTTGTACCAAGTCAAAATTCACTGTTATCAATGCCTGATACTTCTAATTCTATTTAGTATCTGATCCCAATTGATTGCTATGCAAAGGCTTAGTTTGGTTTGGTTACTTCTAATTCTCTACAGGTGTTCACTTTTGGGTCTGTACCCCTCAAGACTTATTTACCGGATGGAGACATCGACTTATCCGCCTTCAGCAACAATGGGGACTTGAAGGACACATGGGCTAGTCACGTTCGTGACATGCTGAAGGGTGAGGAAGAGAATGAGAATGCTGAATTTCGTGTAAAGGAAGTTCAGTATATTCAAGCAGAAGTACATCCTTTTTTGAACCCTCATTTTTATTGTTTTAGAATTTTCTTATTGATCCTGTCTTCTTATCAGCAATTTTTTTCGTTGAGTTACAATTTTCAATATCTTTGTTCTACACCACACTTATCTTGATCAGCTTGGTTCATAGTTAGTGGTATTTGTTTTAATGGGAAGGGAGTTTATGTCATCCTACTTGACAATATTTTTTAATAGAGTGAACCAAAAATTATCAGAAATTTTCACAAGATTTGAAACTCTATCCTTCTTCACATGGTTTTTGTAATTGTTTGTTTCAACTTGTTGGTACAGCGTTATCCCTTTGCTGGATATTGTAGTATCTCTTCTTACACACTGATGGGACTAGTGTCACAGTTGCGACTTAGTAGATCTGTGGAAGTTGTGTGGATGTTAAAGTCAACTCTGGTTTCTTCTGTGGTTATGGACAAGATTGTGGTTGTTAGAGTTTTAGATAGTGGACTATTTTGTTTTCCACTGAGAAGAACCTCTATCGTCACATGATTTGTGTTTTAAAGCTTATTCTATTCTCTCTTAAATGAATATGAGTCTCCTTGCATTTCAAACGAGTCAAGAGACATGTAAACATGTATCATTATTGATTATTGTTGCTCTTTTGTTCTCATCTAATTGCAGGTAAAGATAATAAAATGTCTTGTGGAAAATATTGTTGTAGACATATCCTTTAATCAGCTTGGTGGGCTATGCACTCTTTGTTTCCTAGAGGAGGTCAGTTATTTCTTTCACGACCTTCAATTTTCTTTTGTATAAGTATAACCTTCAAACTACTTGTATCTAGTAAAACCTTCAACTAAAATTCCGCTATGACAATTATGAACCCTGATGATGTTAGGTTGCCTGTACTGGACGGAAATTTTTGGTCTGCAGGTTGATCATTTGATTAGTCAGAATCATTTACTCAAGCGTAGCATTATATTGATCAAGGCGTGGTGTTACTATGAGAGCCGTATACTGGGTGCTCACCATGGACTTATTTCAACTTATGCCCTGGAGACCTTGGTTCTCTACATCTTTCACGTTTTCAACAATTCCTTTGCTGGACCACTAGAGGTTGGTATGTTTTTTTTTGTGTGTGGGGCATTTTGCTCTTTTTTAGTTGATTTTCCATCTGATTTTTCTCTCTCTGCTGTTTCAGGTCCTTTACCGTTTTCTGGAGTTCTTTAGTAACTTTGACTGGGATAACTTTTGTGTAAGTCTATGGGGTCCTGTACCCATTAGATCACTTCCAGATGTGACAGGTAATAGGGGATAGTAGCTTGCCATCTGTTGCCTTGTTGAATGACCCTGTAGGAAACACTTGCCTAATCTGCCTTTTCTGATACTTCAATTTAAATGGTTTGCAGCTGAACATCCCAGAAAGGATAAGGGAGAGTTACTACTTAGCAAATTATTTCTCGATGCTTGTAGCTCAGTCTATGCTGTTTTCCCCAGTGGCCAAGAAAATCAGGGTCAGCGTTTTGTTTCCAAACATTTCAATGTTATTGACCCATTACGAGTAAACAACAACCTTGGACGCAGTGTTAGTAAAGGTACTTGCAGAACACTATGTACTTGTTCAAACTGCTTCCTGTTCTTTGAGAATGATTTTTGCCTTTTTGGTAGTTACATTACATAATTTTTCTTGAGTTAGCATGTTAGTTTTTGATCTGTTGCTACTTTTGGTTTTATATACCAGGTAATTTTTTTAGAATACGCAGTGCATTTGCATTTGGGGCGAAAAGGCTGGCAAGAATACTTGACTGTCCCAAAGAGAACCTGGTTTATGAAGTAAATCAGTTCTTTATGAACACATGGGATAGACATGGCAATGGTAATCGCCCTGATGCACCGACAACTGACCTGTGGCACTTGACATTATCAACTCCACATCAACTACACCGGCCTGAGAATCTGAAAAACACTCCAAGTGCCAAAACGTTGAATAAGTATTCTGGTCGTGATGTTGAAGTTGTTGAATCCAGTTTATGTAATATTTCCTCCCAACATAGCAATTTTTCTGCAGAAAACACATCTAGAACTTCTAATATTTTTGCAGCTACTCCTACTCAAAGCCAAAAGACTTATGGCAATCTGAACAGCTCTAGGGTATCAGATCCCGTTGCACGAGAAGTTAGTTCTAATTTGGGTGTGCATAAGCGAAGTGTCGGATCTCATCATTTGGTAAATGATATTCAGGGTAGGTTTCTTTTTGCGAGGACACGGTCTAGTCCTGAGCTTTCTGACACATATAATGATGTCTCTTCTCAAGGAAGGCATAACAGAACACCAGAAAGTGGGAAACCTCAGCCTACCATCACAAGACAGGATAGTAGCAAGTGGAGTAATCCAAGATCTGAACTTTTAGTGAACCGTGGTTCTCAATCTTCCACTGATGACCCAGCATCTATCAGAGAACTGCCATTCAATCAAAGCCTCGAGCCTACTGTTGGCTTGACCAGTGGTTTCTATAGGCATCAGCATGATTTGGGTGGTGATGAATTTGCTTCTGCGAGTGGTACCCATGGGATGCATCAGGAAGAGCAAGATCTTGTCAACTCGATGGCATCTTCAAGTCTTAATGGACAGGTTCATGTGCCACTGAATTTAGGATCGCCTCACCGACCTCTTCAAATCTCACCATCCATTCTAGCTTCAATGGGATATGCTCAGAGGACTTTGTCTGGAAGGGTCCCCCCAAATATATCCTCTATTGATCCTTCTTTTTCAAGCATGCAGTTTACTCAAGGTTTCATGTCTCCGCCACTGACCCATTACTTTCCTGGGTTGACCCAAAATTTACACAATGCTATTGAGCCGGGAAATGAAAATTTCTGCTCAATGGAGATGAACCCCGGAGAGGCTAATCACGATTTCTGGAAGGATGTGGGCTCCTCGGAAGGCTTTGAGTCTGATAGTGGACATCATGAAATTCTTCAGTCGGATGAGAAGCCAGAGTCAAGTGTTAATTTTGTTCCCTCATCTCGCTTAAGTGGTTCAGGTAGCTCAATGAGAGCTAAGCAGATGTCCACTAAAGAAACCCGAGGGTCAATGCAGGAAGATCATGAATATGGTTTCCCATATCAAGATAACAGAGGAAAGGGCGTTTCCTTTGATGACAGAACTACAAGTCCAAGGTACTCATCCACTGCCCACCTTAGTTCTCTGAGAAGCAAAACTTCTTCAGAGAGTTCTTGGGATGGATCATCAGCAAAGGTCTCAAAGTCCACAAGGGAAAAAAGGGGAAAGAAAACAGTTGTTGCCGAGCTTTCCTCTATGTATGAGAAAAATAGAAATGCTTCCGAAAATACTAATCAAGTCGAGGAGGATGAGAAGGACTGGAATTCCCTGTCGACCATGAGCGGTGAAATTGAAGAAAGAAACTCAGGACCTCAGCCTTTTGATTCTTTACATGGTCTGAGGCAGCACTTATCTGGCTATGAAGTAGCTCAGACAAGTGGGTCAGACTCCATGATACCCGTCGCTCCTGTGCTCTTAGGTCCTGGTTCTCATGAAAGCTCGATGAATAATCCTGGGGGGCTTCCTTATGCATTTTATCCTACGGGACCACCTGTTCCATTTATTACAATGGTTCCTTTCTATAATGTTCCACCTCAAATGAGAACTTCTGATTCGTCGACGAGCCATTTTAGTGGTGAAGATAATTTGATTTCATTGGAGGAGATTGATCATTCTGAGCAATTAAGTACTACTAGTTCTTCAACAAGGGCTGCTTTTGTTGAGACTGGTGATGAACATAAATCCGATATTCTTAACAGCGACTTTACTAGCCATTGGCAAAATTTGCAGTTTGGCCGGTTTTGCCAAAACCCACGTTTCCATGGGCCTTCGAACTATCATTCACCAGTTGTTGTGCCACCTATGTACCTACAAGGACGTGTACCTTGGGATGGTCCCGGAAGACCGGTTTCAGCCAACACCAATGGACTTACTCAGATAATGGGTTACGGCCACCGCCTTATTCCTGTTGCTCCACTCCAACCTGTTCCCAACAGACCTCCCAATGTCTATCAACAGCATGCTGATGAGATCCCAAGATATCGTAGTGGGACTGGAACCTATCTGCCGAATCCTGTAAGATAGTTCTTCATGTTGTCTATTGGCCATTGTGGTTAATACTACTATTTTTCTGCCATAAGTCTGTTTACTGCTCTTCATACCAATTAGAAATCCATGTACCATACTGCTGGACAAAATGTGTTATACATATTTGATGCTTGTGTTTCTCACATGCTATTTGACTACCAATCTTAAGCTGTGCTTACTGTAGCTTACTGGATGGCCTAGGCTTACAAAAAGTACCAACTCTCTGATGCAAGTCTATTTATTTTGTTATTCACATTCGTTGCTTGAAATAAGGGGGGCGTGGGAGTGGGACTGTGGATTGATGTTCGTTAGATGTTGCAATGTTATCGTGTCCAATTTCCATCAATGCTGTGAACGAAGTGGTTGCTGTACGCATTGGGTTCATCGTTTATTTGTTTGTTTTAACTGTAATTTAGAAAATGACAATAGTACAATAGGGATAGCTGTTTGCCCGCAAGTTTTGCACCCCTAGTGACAGCATTCCATCAACGTGCGGTGTGATGGCGCCATAGCCATGGTTTGTTAAAGAAGAAAAAACTCTGAGTCTCTGATCTTCTTAAAAATGACCACCTCTTCCTGTTTTGGTGTTTTGGCATGATGGTTATTTTTAGTTTGAATTCAGTTATAGCAACATTGACACAATTAGCTTCGCACTGTATCTCTTATTTTTAACTTTTTTTTTTTTTCTTTTTCAGAAGGTTTCCGTTAGGGACCGAAATTCTTCAGGTGCCAGAAGGGGAAATTACCACAATGATAGAAGTGACAACCATGGTGAGAGAGAGGGGAAATGGAATAACAACTCAAAATCAAGAGCTGCTGGGCGCCATCACAGTCGCAACCAAACTGAGAAGTCAAGCTCACGGTTGCAATCACATTCCCAAAACGGTCCATTGCACTCTGATTCCAGTCAGTCTGCTCCTCCCAACATGGCATATAGCATGTATCAGTTACCAGTCATGAACCCTGGTGGAATTTCATCAAATGGACATACTCTTCCATCTGTTGTCATGTTGTATCCGTTTGACCATAACACAAGTTATAGTTCACATGCTGAGCAGCTTGAGTTCGGGTCTCTCGGACCAGTGGGTTTCACTGGTACGAACGAACGACAGCTTAGCGAGGGAAGTCAAGCCAAGGAACAACGGTTTCACAGGGCTTCTGTACAGCGGTCATCGCCAGATCAGCCATGTTCACCCCATTTCCCTAGGTAATTGCTCCTTTTAATTTTTTAAAGCTCATATCGAGTTGTTTTGACTACTATTTGTGCCATGTAGTAAATATGGACTCATTTTCACTGTCACTTGATAATACTTCATACTTCCAAAAGTCTGTACACGGTTGTTACGAAGCAGTGAGTTTATTAATCTAAATGGATCCCAAAATTCTTTTTCTAGTTAATTGCGTAAGGTTCTTAAGTTACGGGTAATAGGCTAATAAACTGAATGAAATGGCAAATGGACTTTTTCAAGGACGGATCTTAAAAAACATGATGCTTGTAGGAAAGGGTTTGTGTCGATCACCATTAGTTGGAATTAAGTCAAAAGGGTTGCTCTTCTCCAATTAGCTCCATGCAAAGCCATATCCTTAATTAACCAATTTCAGCCTCAACCTATATCCTATTTTGGTCACTTCTTAACAGGTAGTGTCTTAATAGACTTCATCATTTTTACTAGTCCACCTGTTGCCCTACTATGCACATGGTCGGTCATTGCTATTGACTCTTTCTTCTTGTATGTTTAATTGCTTTGACTTTTTCTCAATGGAACTTTAGAATAATATTTGCAGTATGTTTGCCTCCGTGATATTTGAAATTAGCATGTGAAGCCCTTCTCACCTTTGTGGGAACACAGGATATGAAACTAGTGGGGTTGGTCTTTTTGAGCCCAGGTTGTGGTGTGTTACTCAACGTTTATTGCTGTGGCTGGATTTATCTTGCTTACCAATTGCTTTCTCTTTCATTCCTTCTTTCCGCTAAATCACTGGAATCACTTTGTGATGCTGTCGATGTATATCTTAACAGGAGGCTTTGATTATTTTGCCAGATCGGTGGCCCAAAGGAACTATGAGTTGAAAGAAGAGGATTTCCCACCCCTTGCATTTCCGAACCAGGTAGAAAATGATTAAATCATAATGAGAAAGCTTCTAACTACCAAGCCTTGCTGTCGTCACCTCATTCTGGTTAGATGATTGCTTAAATCTTGCTAATGAATACGGTCACCCTCAATGCTAGTTTAGTGTGTGTATGTAAACTAGTCATATCTAACCCACAGCCTTTCCCAAGGATATGGAAGCGTGGTGGAAAGGGGGAAGCAGGACCTGTTTAGAAAAAAAAATTCCCCCTTCCGTTTTTCTTATACGATTTGACAGATTGTATTTCCCATTGATAACTCGCCTGTGGTTTAGACACTAGGGTTTTGTTTTGTTCTAAAACTATTATTGTCAGCATATACCTTCACACTGTCTTATTAGGGTTTCGATTGACCAAATTCAGTGTGCACTAGCCACCTTTAGCTCCTGTTCAGGATGTTAACAGTGTAACATCAACTTTGTTGAAATTAGATATCAGAGTTCCATATTTTTTTCTTCAAAGCTTCAATGCGTCTTGTATTTCTATCGACATTCTTAATTGTAGCGTCCAATGTGATTAGCAACAGCTTTTCGCATTGATTTCGTGGGCCGACTCGGCTTGAACCGGATTTAGTCGGGGTCCAGTTGGCTTCCGGATACCGGTGGTTTATACCAAAAAAAAAAAAAAACTTTAATGCTGGGTTACTCCTGTTTGGTTTTTACTTCTGTGAGCTTTGCCAATAATACTTCCTAAACTGAAGTGCGAATTCCAAGGTTTAAAGCTTCCGCGGGGACGCAGATAAGGTCATAACTCGTAAGCAATCGCACATTGAGTTTTGTTGCATACAAGATGTTTTTAATTGCTCTTACATGTGCTGCTGTTTAAAGAGGGGAAAAAAAAAACTTAAAACTCTCTTATCATTATTATTATTATTAGGACTGATTTTGAGCCAATGAGTTTGAAGGTCTATTTATTTGATCATAAATACTTTCGAAGATGAATGCTATCTTTTATACTACTACCCATGATTTTTAGGACAGGTTTTTGTCTCCCAATTTTTGTTTTTTCCTTTATGGACAAAATCAGTATCTCATAAATAAAGTTATGAATATACAACAGTTCAAGTACATATGCCCCCAGTTCAAAAATAAAAAAATAAAAAGTACATATGCCCCAAAACCGAAAACAGCAGTCATAACATTAGATAAAAAATTCGAAAAAGCTACATAAACCCAGCAAATAGCCACAAGCAGTTCATTCAGCATTGAGCACCTGAACCGGAACCCTCTCATTTAGACTCCAATTTCCCCTTCGCCATCATGTACGTGCAACAAAGAAAGGGATGCCAAACTGCATCCTTTTAATGATGAATTATCAGCAGTAGTGTTTTTTGGTTTTGTTTGCCATAATGCATTTAACAAGGTTTAGTCATTCGTGCATACAATAATTATGACTAGAAACAGGAAAGACATTATTACAATTAAGTTCTTCGAATAAATAGGCGAACCATTTCATTGTAATTTTTTTTGCAAGATTCTGACTTGTAGGATAGCAAAGTAAACAATGACAAACTGTATCTTTCCCTGAATGTTATCTGGAATTAACATACGCCAATCCTTGTATACATTACATTATTGCGGCGAGGCCTACGGTTAGAGCAGGGTTACTCATGCAACCATTTTCTTTCGGGTCACACGACAAAAATAATGGGACAAGAGAAGCAGACCAAAATTTGCAGGAATTTTCTTTCTGGCAGTCTTGAATCATCGAAATTAATGAGATGCATAAAATCAACCCACGGGCAGCAAATCTATTTAGAACGCAAACCAGGAATGTTTTTCAGCCCCATTTTACCAAGGACAAGCTTAGGAATTGCCGGAGGATTGTCGAGCCCCATGCATCGGCTGAACTCATTAGCAAGCTCCACAAGTCTGTACTTGTCCCTACCCACAATCTTGTTAGAATTGTAGTAACCGAGCCATGCCTGGTATGCTGCTTCTTTGTTTTTCATCTCTACATGAGACAATGCTCGTTCCACCTGTTCGGCTATTTGTCAGTACTCAGTAGCGCTTAAAATGTTTCCTAACAGTTACCATGAATAACACTAAAAAGATATGGCAAATATTAAAAGGGAGACATACTCTGTTAATATAGTGAGGAAAATTATATGTTTCAGTGAGTTTTGTCACTCAAAAAATATAAATAAAGTCCTCTACCTTTCTTTCTTATCGTCAATAAAAGGATAAAACAAAAAGGGAATGGAACCAAAATTTGCATATTCAAGATGGCATTCCTTTTTCCGCATGGAAGACATTAGCCTAAAACGCGTCACTTCTTTCTTCGCATAGAAGATGAGAGCCGACTGTGCGCAAAAATTTGCACATGAAACAAGGCATGCAATTATCTACATAGAAGAGATAATCTTGCTACTATTTGGCTTATGGGTGGGGAAGAAGAAAAACCGAAAGCAGAATTGAAGATTAGGAATCTAAGACGAGGAAGGACTATAAGTTCTGCCTGTACTCACCTTTTTCTTTGTCTCTGGATCAATCGAAGGTATCGGGGCTTTTGCAATTGGCAAATCCTTAACAGAAGACAAAAAGGATTCCTCCCAAGGTGCCAATAACAATATGCCCTGCCCTTCTTTACCTTTACGACCAGTTCTACCAAGTCGATGTACGTACTGCTCTCTGTCGGCTGGCAAGCCAACCTGCAATCGCAAATATGATTTTTTTCAACTAGTGGACCCGAAAAATTAGAAGGGTATCCTTAATTATGTACAAAAGACATCAGCAACGAACTTCGACTGCAGATTCTCTCAGTTCAGTGTAGCTTCAGAAATGCCCAACTCAATCAGCAGGCTAAGGATGATGTACCACAAGATACCACTATACATAAGGAAGTCTGATACCCCCAGTAATACGCTTTTGTAAAAATATGACTGCATTATTCATATATCTAACTTCATTTTTTGCAGGAAAATAATATTCATTAAAGAGATGGCATTAACTGAATCCCGACCATATGTTAAACGACCACCTGATTCAAATTCTTGGATGCTAGAAAATCGACATGATACCTGTATGACAAGAGTAACATCGGGATAATCAACCCCACGTGCAGAAACATCAGAAGTCACAAGAATAAGCCCCTTCGACTTCCGGAATTCATCTGAGATCCTTGTTCTATAACTCTGTGGCTTCCTAGAATGAATCTCTCGAACATTGAGATTGAGCTCACCAAGGAGGTCAGCAACTAGCCGTGTGACCATTGCAGTTGTGCAGAACACAAGAACCTGCAAAAAAGGCAAAAACAAAAACAAGACTGTTTGAGTGATATATCACAACGCTAACAAACAAAATCATGGACATTGCCAGACTGCAATCTCACTGAAAAATATTACACTCAAATCAACAATCAACTTAGTAAAATGTTTAACTGTTTGAGTTATATAGCATCTCCATTACTTCTCACAAGAATATGAACCAATTCAAAAAGATCTATTTGAGAATAGATTGGCTAAGATATCTCAGTGACGACGCTTTTGGACTGCACTGTACCTTGTAATCTACATCATCTGCAATGTGCTCTTTCAGTAGAACATACAGTAGAGGAAAATGCTTGTCCAAAGGAGCAACTAGATGCATCTGTCTGACCTGTAATTCAAATATTTTAGGATTCAAGATTACAGAACAAACACATTATTCAAAAAATTGCTATTCAAACAATTACAGATGGCCTTCAGCTTACCTGTGCATGTGTCTCTTGAGTACCCTCTCCAACTGTATCGATAAACTCATGATCTCTTTTCAGAGCAATATGGCAGATTTGCCGGACCTACATACCAGAAAGCACATTCAACTCTTTTTTTTTTTTTGATCGGTGAAAAAACACATCCAACATTTCTCTCCATAAGAAGAGAGAAACTGAAACTTGTTATCACACTAAAATAAAATAAAAAAATAAAGTAAAAAGTAAAACCTCTTTTGGAACTGTAGCAGAAAACAGAAGTGTTTGACGCTGTTTTGGAACAGAAGCTATGATCCTCTCAATATCTTTGCGGAAACCCATATCTAGTAAATGATCAGCTTCATCAAGCACAAGGACTTTCAAACCCATGAGCCGAGTTGCAAATCCTGCAGTATTCTCAATGTGATCTTTGAGTCTTCCAGGTGTAGCTACAAGAATCTGAGTACGTCAAAAATATCAGCTAATATAGAACAAACTATACAAAGACAAAATTAATGAGTGGGCGGTGTTACAAAGTTGCATGATACAGTACATATATGCGGCGAACAGTAAAGTTTTTTATTGGTTGTACGAAGGACCCTTTTCCACTCCATGATACAGAATATATATGCGAATAAGCAAACAGTAAAGTTTTTTATTGGTTGTACGAAGGATCCTTTTCCAGTGGAAATAATGGAGTAAATCAACACTAAACTTTTAGTTGTTTTCTCTGCTGGTACTTTCGCCATTTTTGCTGGATTTTTACTGATTAAATTGAAATGAGAATCATAAATCATATTTCATGAATAGCCTGGTGGATCTCCTAGCATGGTGCAATAAAAATCAGCATGCAAACTTAAAACAATTTTCATTCTCTTAGAAATTAGTTATGATAAGAAACTCACCTGGCATGGATTGGCTTGCATACGTTTCTGCTCTAGAGCAAGTCTTGTACCTCCTATAACAACTTGGACACCAATCGAAGGATGGTACTTCAACAAGGTGTTAGCCTCTGTAGCTGCTTGACTAGCGAGCTCTCGAGTTGGGCATATTACGAGCACAATAATTGGGGGTCTCTTTTGATCACGATCAACGGGGGGTGTTTTGACAACCAGTTCAATTGATGGCAGCTGAAATGCACAAAACAATAAATGAGCTAGATGAAAAAAAATTACCTAACACATGTTGTATGGGACTAGGATTCACCAAAATAGTCAACATTAACAGAATATGATCCCCTCAGTACTATACAAGGCAATTGTTGACAATTAACTTATATGTACAACCAAAGATAAAGCGTTTTACCAAAAATGCTACAGTTTTTCCAGTGCCTGTTTTTGCCTTGGCGAGAACATCCTTACCTACAAAACATCATTGATTAAAATAGGTCTCATGTATCCAGAAGAATGAATCATGAGTTACAATAATTTCAAAGGATACAAGTTCTTTGCATCTACTCATGTTAGGTTCAAAATCACTTTCTGTTTAGCACAATATGAAAGCTGCCAAAAATAAGAATGGAACTCACTGGCTGTAAAACTAACCATACCAGTGAAGTCATCCACATCTTGAAACTACTACTGCTAGCCATCCTCAATAGACTTTCCCTTCCCTTCTTCTTGTTTCTCTTTTGGTTTTTGATTTTGGGATAGGATATGACACACCTTAAACTATTTTAGAGAACAGATTGGAGCTCCCTGTCTAACAAATAAATTTCAAAAGGCCAAGTTCCATTCCATCTTTCATCTCTATCTAAATAGTAAATTGGTGCAACACAGAAAAAGTAGTATGTAGTATGTACAATTGGTTGGACATATAAAAAACACTATGAAAAATGTAAATACAGTTTCCTGAATCAAACTTAATATTAACATAAATAGAAAAAAGGAAGAATGGAAAAGAGAAAATAGTTATAGCTTTAGTTACAAGCCTTTATCGAAATAATTAGACTGGCTACGAAAACTAAACCTTTAAGAATGACAGGAAGTGTTGCCTCTTGCACCACAGTCATCTTCTCGTATCCAGCATCCTTAATTCCTTTCAATGAAGAGGAAGAAACTGAAAATTGATCAAACCTGATGACATAAAAACAATCAATCGTCAAAAAAACAAGAGCAAAAGAATGGGCTGAATATCAATACGAAACTAAAAAGGGCCTCACATCTAAACTATTCCAAAGCTAAACTCCTTGTCATTTAGTTATCTAAATGCCATCCTCTCTGATTCCCAGACAATCGTGCATTCACAATAACCTCTACCAAACGGAGCAGCCAAAGGTCGTTGGTCCCTAGATAAATTACCATAGATGACTTTTAGTTCAGTACATCCACGATGGCACCTCAGAAATGTAACAGCATAATATTATTGTTGCACATACATATATAATTACATGCTTATACATATAAGTAGCTTGTTGGAATTGCCCTTCCTGTCTGCCAACCAGTGTCTTCAACTTAGTTGAATTTACCATGACCACATGCTTCTATTAGCCCAGTATTTTGTATCATACAACATGGCTCTTTGTATCTGTCCTAAAACCTTTCCTTTCACTTGAAATGCAAACCAGAACTACAACAAAACACTCAACTCTATCCTCTTCAACCTTGTTTTCAATCTTCCTTTTACAAGTACCCCCATGGAAAAATTGCAAGTATAATTGATCGTTTTGAATTCATTATCATCCTAAATTTTGATTCTACCTTTACTGATCACATTTTCACACATTGTACAGACCTCAGTCCATTGGCAGCCTTCAAAGCAATGTACAGCAATCAAGTTCCATTTTGGATAAATAAACTAAAGAGCAACATCCTTTTTCAATTAAC
>OY978222.1:40731913-40736874 GCA_963854785.1 Vaccinium vitis-idaea | reverse complement strand
CCCTAAACCCTAAACCCTAAACCCTAAACCCTAAACCCTAAACCCTAAACCCTAAACCCTAAACCCTAAACCCTAAACCCTAAACCCTAAACCCTAAACCCTAAACCCTAAACCCTAAACCCTAAACCCTAAACCCTAAACCCTAAACCCTAAACCCTAAACCCTAAACCCTAAACCCTAAACCCTAAACCCTAAACCCTAAACCCTAAACCCTAAACCCTAAACCCTAAACCCTAAACCCTAAACCCTAAACCCTAAACCCTAAACCCTAAACCCTAAACCCTAAACCCTAAACCCTAAACCCTAAACCCTAAACCCTAAACCCTAAACCCTAAACCCTAAACCCTAAACCCTAAACCCTAAACCCTAAACCCTAAACCCTAAACCCTAAACCCTAAACCCTAAACCCTAAACCCTAAACCCTAAACCCTAAACCCTAAACCCTAAACCCTAAACCCTAAACCCTAAACCCTAAACCCTAAACCCTAAACCCTAAACCCTAAACCCTAAACCCTAAACCCTAAACCCTAAACCCTAAACCCTAAACCCTAAACCCTAAACCCTAAACCCTAAACCCTAAACCCTAAACCCTAAACCCTAAACCCTAAACCCTAAACCCTAAACCCTAAACCCTAAACCCTAAACCCTAAACCCTAAACCCTAAACCCTAAACCCTAAACCCTAAACCCTAAACCCTAAACCCTAAACCCTAAACCCTAAACCCTAAACCCTAAACCCTAAACCCTAAACCCTAAACCCTAAACCCTAAACCCTAAACCCTAAACCCTAAACCCTAAACCCTAAACCCTAAACCCTAAACCCTAAACCCTAAACCCTAAACCCTAAACCCTAAACCCTAAACCCTAAACCCTAAACCCTAAACCCTAAACCCTAAACCCTAAACCCTAAACCCTAAACCCTAAACCCTAAACCCTAAACCCTAAACCCTAAACCCTAAACCCTAAACCCTAAACCCTAAACCCTAAACCCTAAACCCTAAACCCTAAACCCTAAACCCTAAACCCTAAACCCTAAACCCTAAACCCTAAACCCTAAACCCTAAACCCTAAACCCTAAACCCTAAACCCTAAACCCTAAACCCTAAACCCTAAACCCTAAACCCTAAACCCTAAACCCTAAACCCTAAACCCTAAACCCTAAACCCTAAACCCTAAACCCTAAACCCTAAACCCTAAACCCTAAACCCTAAACCCTAAACCCTAAACCCTAAACCCTAAACCCTAAACCCTAAACCCTAAACCCTAAACCCTAAACCCTAAACCCTAAACCCTAAACCCTAAACCCTAAACCCTAAACCCTAAACCCTAAACCCTAAACCCTAAACCCTAAACCCTAAACCCTAAACCCTAAACCCTAAACCCTAAACCCTAAACCCTAAACCCTAAACCCTAAACCCTAAACCCTAAACCCTAAACCCTAAACCCTAAACCCTAAACCCTAAACCCTAAACCCTAAACCCTAAACCCTAAACCCTAAACCCTAAACCCTAAACCCTAAACCCTAAACCCTAAACCCTAAACCCTAAACCCTAAACCCTAAACCCTAAACCCTAAACCCTAAACCCTAAACCCTAAACCCTAAACCCTAAACCCTAAACCCTAAACCCTAAACCCTAAACCCTAAACCCTAAACCCTAAACCCTAAACCCTAAACCCTAAACCCTAAACCCTAAACCCTAAACCCTAAACCCTAAACCCTAAACCCTAAACCCTAAACCCTAAACCCTAAACCCTAAACCCTAAACCCTAAACCCTAAACCCTAAACCCTAAACCCTAAACCCTAAACCCTAAACCCTAAACCCTAAACCCTAAACCCTAAACCCTAAACCCTAAACCCTAAACCCTAAACCCTAAACCCTAAACCCTAAACCCTAAACCCTAAACCCTAAACCCTAAACCCTAAACCCTAAACCCTAAACCCTAAACCCTAAACCCTAAACCCTAAACCCTAAACCCTAAACCCTAAACCCTAAACCCTAAACCCTAAACCCTAAACCCTAAACCCTAAACCCTAAACCCTAAACCCTAAACCCTAAACCCTAAACCCTAAACCCTAAACCCTAAACCCTAAACCCTAAACCCTAAACCCTAAACCCTAAACCCTAAACCCTAAACCCTAAACCCTAAACCCTAAACCCTAAACCCTAAACCCTAAACCCTAAACCCTAAACCCTAAACCCTAAACCCTAAACCCTAAACCCTAAACCCTAAACCCTAAACCCTAAACCCTAAACCCTAAACCCTAAACCCTAAACCCTAAACCCTAAACCCTAAACCCTAAACCCTAAACCCTAAACCCTAAACCCTAAACCCTAAACCCTAAACCCTAAACCCTAAACCCTAAACCCTAAACCCTAAACCCTAAACCCTAAACCCTAAACCCTAAACCCTAAACCCTAAACCCTAAACCCTAAACCCTAAACCCTAAACCCTAAACCCTAAACCCTAAACCCTAAACCCTAAACCCTAAACCCTAAACCCTAAACCCTAAACCCTAAACCCTAAACCCTAAACCCTAAACCCTAAACCCTAAACCCTAAACCCTAAACCCTAAACCCTAAACCCTAAACCCTAAACCCTAAACCCTAAACCCTAAACCCTAAACCCTAAACCCTAAACCCTAAACCCTAAACCCTAAACCCTAAACCCTAAACCCTAAACCCTAAACCCTAAACCCTAAACCCTAAACCCTAAACCCTAAACCCTAAACCCTAAACCCTAAACCCTAAACCCTAAACCCTAAACCCTAAACCCTAAACCCTAAACCCTAAACCCTAAACCCTAAACCCTAAACCCTAAACCCTAAACCCTAAACCCTAAACCCTAAACCCTAAACCCTAAACCCTAAACCCTAAACCCTAAACCCTAAACCCTAAACCCTAAACCCTAAACCCTAAACCCTAAACCCTAAACCCTAAACCCTAAACCCTAAACCCTAAACCCTAAACCCTAAACCCTAAACCCTAAACCCTAAACCCTAAACCCTAAACCCTAAACCCTAAACCCTAAACCCTAAACCCTAAACCCTAAACCCTAAACCCTAAACCCTAAACCCTAAACCCTAAACCCTAAACCCTAAACCCTAAACCCTAAACCCTAAACCCTAAACCCTAAACCCTAAACCCTAAACCCTAAACCCTAAACCCTAAACCCTAAACCCTAAACCCTAAACCCTAAACCCTAAACCCTAAACCCTAAACCCTAAACCCTAAACCCTAAACCCTAAACCCTAAACCCTAAACCCTAAACCCTAAACCCTAAACCCTAAACCCTAAACCCTAAACCCTAAACCCTAAACCCTAAACCCTAAACCCTAAACCCTAAACCCTAAACCCTAAACCCTAAACCCTAAACCCTAAACCCTAAACCCTAAACCCTAAACCCTAAACCCTAAACCCTAAACCCTAAACCCTAAACCCTAAACCCTAAACCCTAAACCCTAAACCCTAAACCCTAAACCCTAAACCCTAAACCCTAAACCCTAAACCCTAAACCCTAAACCCTAAACCCTAAACCCTAAACCCTAAACCCTAAACCCTAAACCCTAAACCCTAAACCCTAAACCCTAAACCCTAAACCCTAAACCCTAAACCCTAAACCCTAAACCCTAAACCCTAAACCCTAAACCCTAAACCCTAAACCCTAAACCCTAAACCCTAAACCCTAAACCCTAAACCCTAAACCCTAAACCCTAAACCCTAAACCCTAAACCCTAAACCCTAAACCCTAAACCCTAAACCCTAAACCCTAAACCCTAAACCCTAAACCCTAAACCCTAAACCCTAAACCCTAAACCCTAAACCCTAAACCCTAAACCCTAAACCCTAAACCCTAAACCCTAAACCCTAAACCCTAAACCCTAAACCCTAAACCCTAAACCCTAAACCCTAAACCCTAAACCCTAAACCCTAAACCCTAAACCCTAAACCCTAAACCCTAAACCCTAAACCCTAAACCCTAAACCCTAAACCCTAAACCCTAAACCCTAAACCCTAAACCCTAAACCCTAAACCCTAAACCCTAAACCCTAAACCCTAAACCCTAAACCCTAAACCCTAAACCCTAAACCCTAAACCCTAAACCCTAAACCCTAAACCCTAAACCCTAAACCCTAAACCCTAAACCCTAAACCCTAAACCCTAAACCCTAAACCCTAAACCCTAAACCCTAAACCCTAAACCCTAAACCCTAAACCCTAAACCCTAAACCCTAAACCCTAAACCCTAAACCCTAAACCCTAAACCCTAAACCCTAAACCCTAAACCCTAAACCCTAAACCCTAAACCCTAAACCCTAAACCCTAAACCCTAAACCCTAAACCCTAAACCCTAAACCCTAAACCCTAAACCCTAAACCCTAAACCCTAAACCCTAAACCCTAAACCCTAAACCCTAAACCCTAAACCCTAAACCCTAAACCCTAAACCCTAAACCCTAAACCCTAAACCCTAAACCCTAAACCCTAAACCCTAAACCCTAAACCCTAAACCCTAAACCCTAAACCCTAAACCCTAAACCCTAAACCCTAAACCCTAAACCCTAAACCCTAAACCCTAAACCCTAAACCCTAAACCCTAAACCCTAAACCCTAAACCCTAAACCCTAAACCCTAAACCCTAAACCCTAAACCCTAAACCCTAAACCCTAAACCCTAAACCCTAAACCCTAAACCCTAAACCCTAAACCCTAAACCCTAAACCCTAAACCCTAAACCCTAAACCCTAAACCCTAAACCCTAAACCCTAAACCCTAAACCCTAAACCCTAAACCCTAAACCCTAAACCCTAAACCCTAAACCCTAAACCCTAAACCCTAAACCCTAAACCCTAAACCCTAAACCCTAAACCCTAAACCCTAAACCCTAAACCCTAAACCCTAAACCCTAAACCCTAAACCCTAAACCCTAAACCCTAAACCCTAAACCCTAAACCCTAAACCCTA